>JAQPPZ010014534.1:0-10544 GCA_028583015.1 Wollemia nobilis
GAATGAGCTTCAATATTTCATTTGAAACAATTTTGATCCCATTTCGAAGCCATTTCAAATTTATAAAAATTATATAAAGTTGTTGTTATATGAGAGTTTTCATTTCAAAGGTAAGTCAGATTTCATGGCTTTGCATTTTTATATTTTCAACATTCTGGTCTATTTCTAGATTTTATTTTTATTTTTCTAACCCTTCTTTTTTGTACATTATTTTAAAAATAAAATGCCAAAAATAAATACATGGATGTGAAGAATGAGCTTCAATATTTCATTCGAAACAATTTCGATCTCATTCCAAAGCCATTTTGAATTTATAAAAATTATTTAAAATTATTGTTATATTGGAGTTTTATAATTTCAAATTTTACATAATTTCGCATTTTGAAGGAAAATCATATTTCAAGGCTTTGCATGTTTATATTTTTAGCATGCTGGTCTATTTTTAGATTTTATTTTTATTTTTCTAACCCTTCACTTTTGTAATTTTTTTTAAAATTTTGGCAATTAAAATAAAAAAAATAAAATACCAAAAATAAATATATGTATGTGAAGAATAAGCTTCAATATTTCATTCGAAACAATTTCGATCCCATTTCGAAGCCATTTCAAATTTATAAAAATTATTTAAAGTTGCTATTATAAAAGAGTTATAATATTGGATTTTACATAATTTCATATTTTGAAGGTAAATTAGATTTCAAGGCTTTGCATGTTTATATTTTTAGCATTCTTGTCCATTTTCAGATTTTATTTTTATTTTTCTAACCCTTCTCTTTTGTAGATTACTTTAAAACTTTGGTGATTAAAATTAAAATTAGAATGCAAAAAATAAATACATAGGTGTGAAGAATGAGCTTCAATATTTCATTCGAAACAATTTCGATCTCATTCTGAGGCTATTTCAAATTTATAAAAATTATTTAAAGTGGTTATATGAGAGTTTTATAATTTTAGATTTTACATAATTTTACATTTCAAAGGTAAATCAGATTTTAGTGCTTTGCATGTTTCAACATTCTGGTCAATTTTTAGATTTTATTTTCATTTTTCTAACCCTTCTCTTTTGTAGATTATTTTAAAACTTCGGTGATTAAAATAAAAATAAATAAAAAAATAAAATGCCAAAAATAAATACATGGGTGTGAGGAATGAGCTTCAATATTTCATTCGAAATAATTTTGATCTCATTCCGAAGCCATTTCTAATTTATAAAAATTAATTAAAGTTGTTATATGAGAAGATTTCAAGGCTTTGCACGTTTATATTTTTAGCATTATGGTCCATTTCTAGATTTTATTTTTATTTTTCTAACCCTTCTCTTTTGAAGATTATTTTAAAACTTTGACGATAAAAATAAAAATAAAAAAAAATAAAATGCCAAAAATAAATGCATGGATGTGAAGAATGAGCTTCAATATTTCATTTGAAACAATTTTGATCCCATTCCGAAGCCATTTCGAATTTATAAAAATTATTTAAAGTTGTTATATGAGAGTTTTATAATTTTGGATTTTACATAATTTTGTATTTTGAAGGTAAATCAGATTTCAAGGCTTTGCATGTTTATATTTTAACATTCTAGTCCATTTCTAGATTTTATTTTTATTTTTCTAACCCTTCTCTTTTGTAGATTATTTTAAAACTTTGGTGATTAAAATAAAATTAAAAAAAAATTAAAATGCCAAAAATAAATACATGGGTGTGAAGAATGATCTTCAATCTTTCATTCGAAACAATTTCGATCCCATTCTGAAGTAAATTTATAAAAATTATTTAAAGCTGATATTATATGAGAGTTTTATAATTTTAGATTTTACATAATTTCGTATTTCAAAGGTAAATTAGATTTCAATGCTTTGCATGTTTATATTTTCAGCATTCTGGTCTATTTTCAAATTTTATTTTTATTTTTGTAACCCTTCTCTTTTGTAGATTATTTGAAAACTTTGATGATTAAAATAAAAATAAAAAATAAAAATACCAAAAATAAATACATGGGTGTGAATAATGAGCCTCAATATTTCATTTGAAACAATTTTGATCACATTTCGAAGCCATTTTGAATTTATAAAAAATATTTAAAGTTGTTATATGAGAGTTTTATAATTTCAAATTTTACATAATTTTACATTTCAAAGGTAAATAAGATTTCAAGGATTTGCATATTTATATTTTTAGCATTCTGGGCCATTTCAATATTTTATTTTTATTTCTCCAACCCTTCTCTTTTGCAGATTATTTTAAAACTTTTGTGATAAGATAAAAAAAAATTAAAAATTAAAATGCTAAAAATAAATACATGGGTGTGAATAATGAGCTTTAATATTTCATTTCAAATAATTTCGATCCCATTATGAAGCCATTTCGAATTTATAAAAAATATTTAAAGTTGTTATATGAGAGTTTTATAATTTTGGATTTTATATAATTTCGCATTTTGAAGGTAAATCAATGGCAATGGGACTCCTTTGGGGCTAAATATAAGACTCTTAGCTCAGCCCCCTCCCCACCTCCTCTCCTTGAGGTGATAAATTTTGGGGTGGGAGTAATTCTACTCCAAACATACAATTTTATTTTTCTTTTTCAACTTTCCATCAATGACAACACACTATACTCAAAATTTCTAACAATCTCCCCCTCTATTATTGATGGCAACCCTTTCTAAAAATTCCTTTTCCAACCACTGGATTCCAAATATGCTACCCCTGAGATGTTACTCCCCCTAACTGAATGCTCTCCCCTTACTCAAATATATCCCCTTTGACATCAATGGCAAAGGGACTCCTTTGGGGCTAAATATAATACTCTTATCTCAACCCCCTCCCCACCTCCTCTCCTTGAGGTGATTAATTTTGGGGTTGGAATAATTCTACTCCCAACATACAATGCTATTTTTATTTTTCATCTTTCTATCAATGACAACACACTATACTAAATATTTCCAACAATCTCCCCCTATGTCATTGATGGTAACCCTTTCTAAAAATTTATTTTCCAACCACCTGATTCTAAATCTACTCCCCAGATTTCTCCCCACTAAATGTTCTCCCCTTATCAAATATCTCCCCCTTTAACATCAATGGCAAAGGGACTCCTCTAGGGCTAAAGATAAGACTCTTAGCTCAGACCCCTCCCCACCTCCTCTCCTTGAGATGATTAATTTTGGGGTGGGAGTAATTCTACTCCAAACATACAATGCTCTTTTTCTTTTTCAACTTTCCATCAATGATAACACACTATACTCAAAATTTCCAACAATCTCCCCCTTTGTCATTGATGGTAACCCTTTCTAAAAATTTCTTTTCCAACCACTAGATTTCAAATATTCTCTTCCTGAGATACTACTCCCCCTAGTTGAATGCTCTCCCCTTACTCAAATCTCTTCCCTTCGACATCAATGGAAAAGGGACTCCTTTGGGGCTAAATATAAGACTCTTAGCTCAATCCCCTCCCCACCTCCTCTAATTGAGGTGATTAATTTTGGTGTGGGAGTAATTCTACTCCCAACATACAGTGCTATTTTTCTTTTTCATATTTCTATCAATGACAACACACTATACTAAATATTTCCAACAATCTCCCCCTATGTCATTGATGGTAACCCTTTCTAAAAATTTTTTCCAACCACTGGATTCCAAATATGCTTCCCTGAGATGCTTCTTGCCCTGACTGAATGTTCTCCCCCTTACTCAAATATTTCCCCCTTTAACATCAATGGCAAAGGGACTCATCTAGGGCTAAATATAAGACTCTTAGCTCAACCCCCTTCCCACCTCCTCTCCTTGAGATGATTAATTTTGGGGTGGGAGTAATTCTACTCCCAACATACAATGCTCTTTTTCTTTTTCAACTTTCCATCAATGATAACACACTATACTCAAAATTTCCAACAATCTCCCCCTTTGTCATTGATGGCAACCCTTTTTAAAAATTTCTTTTCCAACCACTGGATTTCAAATATTCTCTTCCTGAGATACTGCTCCCCCTGGCTAAATGCTCTCCCCCTCACTCAAATCTCTTCCCTTCGACATCAATGGAAAAGGGACTCCTTTGGGGCTAAATATAAGACTCTTAGCTCAATCTCCTCCCCACCTCCTCTAATTGAGGTGATTAATTTTGGGGTGGGAGTAATTCTACTCCCAACATACAATGCTCTTTTTCTTTTTCAGCTTTCTATCAATGACAACACACTATACTCAAAATTTTCAACAATATTCCCCTTTGTCATTGATGGTAACCCTTTCTAAAAATTCATTTTCCAACCACTAGATTCCAAATATGCTCCCTCTGAGATGCTACTCCCTCTTACTGAATGCTCTCTCCCTTACTCAAATCTCTCCCTCTTTGACATCAATGGCAAAGGGACTCCTTTGGGGTTAAATATAGGACTCTTAGCTCAGCCCTCTCCCCACCTCCTCTCCTTGAGGTGATTATTTTTGGGGTGGGAGTAATTCTACTCCCAACATACAATGCTCTTTTTTATTTTTCAACTTTCCATCAATAACAAGACACTATACTCAAAATTTTCAACGATCTTCCCCTTTTTTATTGACAACAAACTTTTTTGAAAATTCCTTTTCCAACCACTGGATTCCATATCTGCTCCCCTTGAGAAGTTGCTCCCCTTTATTGAATGATCTCCCCCTTACTCAAATATCTACCCCTTTGACATCAATGGCAAAGGGACTCCTTTGGGGCTAAATATAAGATTCTTAGCTCAACCCCCTCTCCACCTCCTCTCCTTGAGGTGATTAATTTTAAGGTGGGAGTAATTCTACTCCCAAAATACAGTTCTCTTTTTATTTTTCAACTTTCCATCAATGAAAACACACTATACTAAAAAATTCCAATAATATCCCCCTTTGTCATTGATGGTAACCCTTTCTGAAAATTCCTTTTCCAACCACTAGATTCCAAATCTGCTCCCACTAAGATACTACTCCCCTTTATTGAATGCTCTCCCCCTTACTCAAATCGCTCCCCCTTTGACATCAATGGCAAAGGGACTCCTTTGGGGCCAAAGATAATACTCTTAGCTCAGCCCCCTCCCCACCTCCTCTCCTTGAGGTGATTAATTTTGGGGTGGGAGTAATTCTACTCCCAACATATAGTGATATTTTTCTTTTTCAAATTTCCATCAATGACAACACACTATATTCAAAATTTCTAACAATCTCCCCCTTTGTCATTGATGACAACCCTTTCTAAAAATTTTTTTTTCAACCACTGGATTCCAAATTTACTCCCCCTAAGATGCTGCTCCCCCTAACTGAATGCTCTCCCCCTTACTCAAATCTCTCCTCCTTTGACATCAATGGCAAAGGGACTCCTTTGGGGTTAAATATAAGACTCTTAGCTCAGCCCCCTCCCCACCTCATCTCCTTTAGGTGATTAATTTTGGGGTGGGAGTAATTCTACTCCCAATATATAGTGCTCTTTTTCTTTTTCAACTTTTCATCAATGACAACACACTCTACTCAAAATTTTCAACAATCTCCTCCTTTGTCATTGATGGCAACCCTTTCTAAAAATTCCTTTTCCAACCACTAGATTCCAAATCTTCTTCCACTAATTGAATGCTCTCCCCCTTACTAAAATCTCTCCCCCTTTGATATCAATGGCAAAGGGACTCCTTTAGGGCTAAAAATAAGACTCTTAGCTTAGCCCCCTCCCCACCTCCTCTCCTTGAGGTGATTAATTTTGGGGTGGGATTAATTCTACTCCTAACATACAATGCTCTTTTTCCTTTTCAACTTTCCATCAATGACAACACACTATACTCAAAATTTTCTACAATCCTCCCTTTGTCGTTGATGGCAACCCTTTCTGAAAATTCCTTTTCCAACCACTGGATTCCAAATCTACTCCCCTTGAGATGTTGCTTCCCCTGACTTAATGCTCTCCCCCTTACTCATAGATCTACCCCTTTGACATCAATGGCAAAGGGACTACTTTGGTGCCAAAGATAAGACTCTTAGCTCAGCCCCATCCCCACCTCCTCTCCTTAAGGTGATTAATTTTGGGATGGGAGAAATTCTACTCCCAACATACAATGGTCTTTTTCTATTTAAACTTTCCATCAATGACAACACACTATACTTAAAATTTTCAATAATCTCCCCCTTTGTCATTGATAGCAACCCTTTCTAAAAATTCCTTTTCCAACCATTGGTTTCCAAATTTGCTTCCCCTGATCGAATGCTCTTCCCCTTACTCAAATCTCTCCCCCTTTGACATCAATGGCAAAGGGACTCCTTTGTGGCTAAATATAAGACTCTTAGCTCAACCCCATCCCCACCTCCTCTCCTTGAGGTGATTAATTTTAGGGTAGGAGTAATTCTACTCCTAACATATAGTGCTCTTTTTCATTTTCAACTTTCCATCAATGACAACACACTATACTCAAAAATTCTAATAATATCCCCCTTTGTCATTGATGGTAACCCTTTCTAAAAATTCCTTTTCCAACCATTGGATTCCAAATCTGCTCCCACTAAGATACTGCTCCCCTTGACTGAATGCTCTCCCACTTACTCAAATCTCTCCCCCTTTGACATCAATGGAAAAGGGACTCCTTTGGGGCTAAAGATAAGAATCTTAGCTCAGCCCCCTCCCCACCTCCTCTCCTTGAGGTGATTAATTTTGGGGTGGGAGTAATTCTACTCCCAACACATAATGCTCTTTTTCTTTTTTAAATTTCCATCAATGACAACACACTATATTCAAAATTTCCAACAATCACCCCCTTTGTCATTGATGGCAACCCTTTCTAAAAATTCCTTTTCCAACCACTGGATTTCAAATCTGCTCCCCATGAGATGCTGCTCCTCTTGACTGAATGATCTCCCCCTTACTCAAATCTCTCCCCCTTTAACATAAATGGCAAAGGGACTCCTTTGGGGCTAAATATAAGACTCTTAGCTCATCCCCCTCCCCACCTCCTCTCCTTGAGGTGATTAATTTTGGGGTAGGAGTAATTCTACTCCCAACATACAATGCTCTTTTTCTTTTTCAACTTTTCATCAATGACAACACACTATACTCAAAACTTCCAACAATCTCCCCCTTTGTCATTGATGGCAACCCTTTCTAAAAATTCCTTTTCCAACCATTGGATTCCAAATATGCTCCCCCTAAGATGTTGCTCCCCCTAACTGAATGCTCTCCCCCTTACTCAAATATCTTCCCTTTTGACATCAATGGCAAAGGGACTCCTTTGGGGCTAAAAATAAGACTCTTAGCTCAGTCCCCTCCCCACCTCCTCTCCTTAAGGTGATTAATTTTGGGGTGGGAGTAATTCTACTCCCAACATACAGTTCTCTTTTTCTTTTTTAACTTTCCATCAATGAAAACACACTATACTAAAATTTTTTAATAATCTCCCCCTTTGTCATTGATGGTAACCCTTTTTGAAAACTCTTTTTCCAACCACTAGATTCTAAATTTGCTCTACCTAAGAGGTTATTCCCCCTAACTGAATGCTCTCCCCCTTACTCAAATATCCCCCCCTTTAACATCAATGAAGGTAGAGTAATTCATCTGTGTGAGATAAACTAAAGGACAACCAAACCGCCTATGTAGATATGATTAGAAGACCAAAAGTGTCTTAGTGAGTAGAATCAACTGTGCTAGTTTTTGAGTACCTAGGAGAGTAGAATCATCTACAGTAGAACAAAGCATTAGAAAAAAATTTAAAGGAGATTTTTAGTTTGGTCAAGTTGATATCCTTCGAGAAGCTCAACTCATAAGCGCCAAAGAATCTTCTCTACCACTACAGGCTGGAAAGTAATACATTGAAATATTTATTTATCATTTTAAAGTAAACCCACCATTTATATAAAATGAATATCTATTTATATAAATCACCATTTTATTCAAGAATAAGATTTATTTATCATTCTAGCTTGTTGCTTGTCCACTGTAGCTCTACCTGAAGAAGCTGCACCACATCCCCTACCTAGTTGCTCCCAATGATACCCATACCCTCAACCCTGGCCCATTGGTGCTCTCCATCCAGCCAGGCCACCTCTCCCTAAAGTCAAGTAGCCTCTACCTATGTTGTGTCCCTCTCAACCTATAGTTGGACCATCTATGTTTGAAGAGAAGCTAGTTGTACCCGTAGCTCCTATATCCCCTAGCTTTGGCCTCCCATCGCTACTGATGTGGATGCCTCCCTAGGTTCTCTAACTTATGAACCCTCTATCTATGTGGAGGTATCTATCACCCCTCCCTCTTCGATACCTACTATTGGGATGGTCTCCTCTACCACTCATATCTAGACCCATGTTAGCCTCTACCTCAACACAGTAGGAATCTATTGTGCCCTCTTTGTGGCCCTAAAAGCTACCTCTTGTAATGCTTGATGCATGCCCAAGTCCAACAACTAGCACCTCTATATAGGTATAGGCAGGGAGATCCTCTAAGGCATGAATCCTCTATATCATCGCTTGTACCTGATAGTCACTCCTATGTCATCTATGCTTGGGTCAACATATAGAGGATCATCGATATCCTCCTTGGCCCACCTGGTGAGATTTGAATCACCTCCAACCCCTACTAGATCGTAGATCACCCTTCAATACTAGTAGTACCCCAGGTCAAGGACTCCCTATAAGATCCCAAACTACCATAGGACTTGATCAAATCTAAGTATATCCAGATCCTCCATTTTTTTCCTTAGCCATCTGATCCTCCTCACCCTTGCTAGGTCTATCCCATCCTCTGCCCAGCTAGGGTGAAGCCTCCATGGTCGCTAGATGAGCTTTGCATCCTAAATCTCATCGATCACCCACCTCACTAGTGATAGGTTCCTTGCATAGGCCCTCACGGTTCTCTCCAGGGATCTTGACCAATAGCATCACCTCGAGAATAGAATTTCTTAGCATCTCCTTGATATGAAAATCAAGGTAAATTTTTAACTAGCTAATGCAAAATTTTTGATAGCACAAAATTTTTCGTAACCTTCTAGTGAATCTAACCTACACAATTTTTTTGTAATTTGGTAGCTTCTCACATTTCATTGGTGGGCAATTTTTATGGGCTCTTTGAGGGATGTGACATACTATAGATCTAATATCGGCTGCCCCCCACTCCAAGGACAACATGAAGTCTCATATCTGGCTTGGTAGTGCTGATGTTGACAACCATCTACCAGCTACCTACCAAGGCATGGAATCATAGACTGCCAAAACCTCCTGCTTGACTATTGAAATCAAGCTCATAGATGGATCCCTAACACCAACACTAAACATGAATGGGCACACATGGATATTCTGACACAAATAATGATATTTGATGAACCTAATATCCAGAGCACAACCCAACAATATTACATCTGATAGCCCTACACATGATCCAAGGCACAAATACTAAGACCTTATAATGTGGCGAGCATAGACTCTAAGGTAGCTACATAGCAAACCCCTAACTACTGAGCTAGAAAACATGTGGTAAGAGGTGGACGATTGACTTGGTGAGCTTTAATTTTAAGGTAGACATGTGGCACCTACATGGACCCTGACTGATGTGGCATTGATTGTACGCGTGGCATTCTCTAGGTGTGTACACTTGGTAGGCTCTTATTTGTCATTTCAAGCAACAAAATGGTAACATTCTAATTGCTCGAAGGCAATCATTTATTAAAGGGAGTGGTTGAGTTTTTAATGAGGGAAAATGCAGCAATATGCTACGTGTGGGATAATTCCCACATTTTATTTTCTAAAATAAATAAGACACATGGCATCTTCACATAAAAGGGGCTTACCTTCATACCCGTCGAGCTTCATAGCCCGACTGGTCATTCAATCCGCATTAAGACCATGCCATGGGAGGTCAGGAGTTCGACTCCTATCAATGCCAGCAAAACAAATGTTTTGCTAAATGGTGCATATTTTTCAAGGTAAACTTATTTTTTTTACAAAATTTAGTAAAGTTTTTAATTTTTTTTATAAAATTTAATACTTTTTTGTTTTAAAATCAATTTTATTTTGGAGGTCCAAGGTTCAAATATCGGGTCTCATCAAACTAAATGCTTGTCCCTTTCTAGGTGCTTTCAACAACGTAAAAGGTTTAAAATGATCGTGGCATGGTGGTTATAGGGGTGGACTACACGAAGATCTATGTGGCAACTTTTGGGGTAGACAACACAAAATACTGTGGTGGCCATAAAATCTAGACAACCTACCCGGATTCATGGTGGCTACCGATTCCACCATGTAAAAAGAAAAAAAGAAAAAAAAATCAATTTTATTTTTAATTTTATTGATTTTTAAATAAAATTATTTTATTATTAATTAAATTTGTTGATTAATTTAAATTTTTGCACTTTAAAAAGAAATGAGTCTATTTTTTTTGCAAATTTCAAACAAATGAGTGACTTTGTTTTCTCCAAAAAGGGGATGTAACACAAAAATAGCACCATTTTTTGCAAATTAGGGAGTTTTTTAAAACTTTCTCAAAATCTTAGTAAACATTTGTTTTGAGAGTAAATATTTTTTTTTTCGAACTTGTGCAAAGATAGGTCATAATGGGAGGGACGTTTTTTG
>JAQPPZ010014535.1:0-11495 GCA_028583015.1 Wollemia nobilis
AATTTCTCTAACCCTTTCCTTTTGCATTTTTTTTTAAAACTTCAAAAATAAAAATAAAAATAAATAAAAATTAAAATAGCAAAAACAGATGCACGGGTCTCTAGAATAAGCTTTAATATTTCATATTTTGCAAGTTTGATTTCATTTTGAAGCTTATTCGAATTTATAAATATATTTAAGTTGCTATTTTTAAGGCATTTTGTAATTTCAGGTTTCTCATGATTTCACATTTCATTCCTTATTTTCATTTTCCAGGCCATATATGGACTTCTCTTTATGAAAGTTACAATTTCATTAAAGAAGGGCAAACCAATAAATTGAACTCTCTTTATAAAAGTCAAATTTTTATTTCTCTAACCTTTCCCTTTTGTATTTTTTAACACTTCCGCAATTAAAAAAAAAATAAAATAAAATTAAAATTCCAAAAACAGATTCACGGGTCTTTAAAATAAGTTTTAATGTTTCATCTTATGCAAGTTTGATTCATTTTGAATTCGATTCCAATTTTTAAAAATTATTTAAGTTGTTGTTTTTAAGGCATTTTGTAATTTTAGGTTTCCCATGATTTCACATTTCAATCCTTATTTTTTATTTTTCAGACCATATATGGACTTCTCTTTATGAAAGTTACAATTCATCAAAAAAGGGTAAAACAATAAATTGAATTCTCTTTATAAAGTCAATTTCTTATTCCAATGGAGTGGAATGGGGTTGCTGACTGTTTGGCTAAATGGGCCTTTGAATTTCAAGAGGGTTGGAGTGTTTGGGAGTGGCATCAACTTCCTTCAGCGTGCTCTCAAACTCTTACTAGTTTATTGAAAGCTGATATACCTAAATGAGGCAGTTTTTTTGTAATCTGATTCTTGACTCTTGTATGTTTTTCTGATTTCAATAAAATATTACCCCTTTTTTATCAAAAAATTTTCTTATTTCTCTAACCCTTCCCTTTTGCACTTTTTTTAAAACTTTGGCAATTAAAATAAAAATCGAAAAACTTAAAATTCCAAAAACATATGCACGGATCTCTAGAATAAGCTTTAATGTTTCATCTTATGCAAGTTTGATTTCATTTGGAAGCCGATTCGAATTTATAAATATTTTTTAAGTTGCTATTTTTAAGGCATTTTGTAATTTGAGGTTTCTCATGATTTCACATTTCATTCCTTATTTTTCATTTTCCACGCCATATATGGACTTCTCTTTATGAAAGTTACAATTTCATCAAAGAGGGGTAAAGCAATAAATTGAATTCTCTTTATAAAAGTTAATTTCTTATTTCTCTAATTATATTATAAATTCACAATGGTATCAAGATAATCTGAAGGAGATATGGGGCAACTACGGATTGGGCGATCGAAGGTTTAGGTGTTAAACATCCATAGGGCAAAGAGAGAGCGCGATCGGAAGAACTCCTATGCATCTCCCTTGAAGACCACACCCGAACGCAGGCGAGGACATGTCAAGATGGGAATTTTTCTGTCATCACCCATGGAAATGTCCATAGCGATGTTGAGCAGGGGAAAAAACCTCTTGAAAAATTGGGGGGAGTCGACAAGACTCCATGTCGTATGCAAACCTACTGCAGAACAATCGAAGAAAACCCCTGGACGGATCGAAAGAGTTCGTTGTGCAAGGGTATGATGTTCTATGCCCACAAACCCTCATGGAAGGGTATACCTCACGTGACTCATTCTCCCTAGTGGGGAAATTCATAGGGGGACACCCCGACATGGACCTAGGAGTCACGCCCGATCCTGACTACACCAACATTATCAATTGGATATTGGGTACCCACTTCAACTTTTTGATAGGATTGAGATTCGTACCTGGGACCTCCCTTGGAGGATTACCCTCTTCTTTCCAACTCACCTACAACCTTATATTTCATTTTCTAGGGCATAAATGGACCCCTCTTTATAAAAATTACAATTTCATCAAAGAGGGACAAAGCAATAAATTGAATTCTCTTTATAAAAGTCAATTTCATACAAGAGGATTATTTATTTGGCACATCAAAGGCTATCATGTTCACAAAGTCATTCATGTAGATTATTTTTATTTCATGCAGAAAGCAACATAAAAGAAATCCAACTCATCAATTCTAGTTCACATTTAGAGATAGATTTTATTATTTTGTTTCATGCTCAAAGGAGGGTTTGAAGAAGATAAAACCTATTTAAAATATGTTTAACCAAAAGAAGATAAAATCTACCTAAAACACTCCAAGATAAAATAAACTAAGACGTTCAACAGTTGTGACATTCTAGATCTTCTTTATTTTTATTTCTCTAACCCTTTCCTTTTGCATTTTTTTATAAGTTCAAGAATTAAAATAAAAATTGAAAAAAATTAAAATTCCTAAAACAGATACACGAGTCTCTAGAATACACTTTAACGTTTCATCTTATGCAAGTTCGATTTCGTTTTGAAGTCGATTTGAATTTATAAAAATTATTTAATGTTGTTATTTTTAAGGCATTTTATAATTTTAGGTTTCTCATGATTTCACATTTCAAGCCTTATATTTAATTTTCCAGGCCATAAATGGATTCCTCTTTATAAAAGTTACAATTTCATCATAGAGAGGCAAAGCTATAAATTGAATTCTCTTTATGAAAGTCAATTTCATAAAAGGAGGTTATTAATCTGGCACATCAAAGATTATCATGTTCACAAAGTCATTCATGTAGATTATTTTTGTTTCATGCACAAAGCAACATAAAAGGAATCCAACTCATCATTTTTGGTTCACATTTAGAGATAGATTTTAATCTTTTGTTTCATGCTCAAAGCAGAGTTTGAAGAAAATAAAACTTGTTTAACCAAAAAAAATTACCCAGGTGTTGTAGGTGAGTTGGAGAGGAAAGGGCAATCCTCCAAGGGAGGTCCCTGGTTCAAATCTCCACCCTACCAAAAATTTGAATTGGGTGCCCAAAATTTAATTGACAATGTTGGTGCGGGCAGGGCCGAGCGCTACTTCCGGGTGACTTTGACGGTGTAGAACCCCTTGGTCGTGGTCTCTTTGACCAAGGCGGCCCCACAAGGGGTTTTTCGCTCTAAAAAAAATAAAATCTACCTAAAACACTCCAAGATAAAATGAACTAAGACGTTTAACAGATACACGGGTCTCTAGAATAAGCTTTAATGTTTCATCTTATGCAAGTTCTATTTCATTTTGGAGCCGATTCAAATTTATTAAAATTATTTAAGTTGTTGTTTTTAAGGCATTTTTTAATTTCAGGTTTCTCATGATTTCACATTTCAATCCTTATTTTTCAATTTTCAGGACATATATGGACTTCTCTTTATGAAAGTTACAATTTCATCAAAGATGAGCAAAACAATAAATTGAATTCTCTTTATAAAAGTCAATTTCTTATTTCTCTAACCCTTCCCTTTTGCATTTTTTTAAAACTTCGACAATTAAAATAAAAATCGAAAAAAATTAAAATTCCAAAAATAGATTCATGGGTCTCTAGAATAAGCTTTAATATTTCATCTTATGCAAGTTTGATTTTAATTTAAAGTCGATTCAAATTTATAAAAATTATTTAAGTTGTGGTTTTAAAGGCAATTTGTAATTTCACCTTTCTCATGATTTCACATTTCAAACCTTAATTTTCATTTTACAGACCATATATGGACTTCTCTTTATGAAAGTTACAATTTCGACAATTAAAATAAAAATTGAAAAAAATTAAAATTACAAAAACACATCCACGCGTCTCTAGAATAAGCTTTAATGTTTCATCTTATGCAAGTTCGATTTCATTTTGAAGCTGATTCAAATTTATAAAAAATATTTAAGTTGCTATTTTAAGGCATTTTGTAATTTTAGGTTTCCCATGATTTCACATTTCAATCCTTATTTTTCATTTTCCAGGCCATATATGGACTTCTCTTTATGAAAGTTACAACTTTATCAAAGAGGGGAAAAATAATAAATTGAATTCTCTTTATAAAAGTCAATTTCTTATTCCAAAGGAGTGGAATGGTGTTGCTGACTGTTTGGCTAAATGAGCCTCTAAATTTCAAGAAGGTTGGAGTGTTAGAGAGTGGCATCAGCTTCCTTCGACGTGCTCTCAAACTCTTACTAGTTTATTGAAAGTTGTTATGCCTAGATGAGGCAGTTTTGTTGTAATCTGATTCTTGACTCCTGATATACCTAGAGTGGCATAAGCTTCCTTCAACGTGCTCTCAAACTAGGTTTCTTATGATTTCACATTTTAAGCCTTATTTTTCATTTTCCAGACCATATATGGACTCCTCTTTATGAAAGTTACAATTTCATCAAAGAAGGGCAAAGCAATAAATTGAATTCTCTTTATGAAAGTCAATTTCATAAAAAAAGGGTTATTTATTTGGCACATCAAAGGCTATCATTTTCACAAAGTCATTCATGTAGATTATTTTTGTTTCATTCACAAAGCAACATAAAAGGAATCCAACTCATCATTTTTGGTTCACATTTAGAGATAGATTTTAATCTTTTGTTTCATGCTCAAAGTAGGGTTTGAAGAAAATAAAACTTGTTTTAAATTTGCTTAACCAAAAAAATATTACCCAGGTGTTGTAGGTGAGTTGGAGAGGAGAGGACAATCCTCCAAGGGAGGTCCTAGGTTCAGATCTCCACCCTACCAAAAATTTGAATTGGGTACCCAAAATCCAATTGATAATGTTGGTGCGAGCAGGGCCGAGCGCGACTTCCGTGTGACTTTGAAGGCGGCCCCGCAAGGGGTTTTTCGTTTTAAAAAAATAAAAAAGGTAAAATCTACCTAAAATACTTGAAGATAAAATTAACTAAGATGTTTAACAGTTGTGTCATTCCAGACCTTTTTTATTTTTATTTCTCTAACCCTTCCCTTTTACATTTTTTTTAAAACTTCGACAATTAAAATAAAAATCGAAAAAAATTAAAATTTCCAAAAATAGATGCACGTGTCTCTAGAATAAGTTTTAATGTTTCATCTTATGCAAATTTAATTTTATTTTGAAGCTGATTCAAATTTATAAAAATTATTTAAGTTGTGGTTTCTAAGGCAATTTGTAATTTCAAGTTTCTCATGATTTCACATTTCAAACCTTATTTTTCATTTTCCAGGCTATATATGGACTTCTCTTTATGAAAGTTACAATTTCATTAAAGAGGGGCAAACTAATAAATTGAATTCTCTTTAAAAAAGTCAAATTTTTATTTCTCTAACCCTTCCCTTTTGAATTTTTTTAAAACTTTGGCAATTAAAATAAAAATTGAAAAAAATTAAAATTCCAAAAACACATTCATGGGTATCTAGAATAAGGTTTAATGTTTCATCTTATGCAAGTTTGATTTCATTTTGAAGCTGAATCAAATTTATAAAAATTATTTAAGTTGATGTTTTTAAGGCATTTTGTAATTTCAGGTTTCTCATGATTTCATATTTCAATCCTTATTTTTCATTTTCGAGGCCATATATGGAATTCTTTTAATGAAAGTTACAATTTCATCAAAGAGGGGAAAAACAATGAATTGAATTCTCTTTATAAAAGTCAATTTATTATTTCTCAAACCCTTCCCTTTCGTATTTTTTTAAAAACTTCGACAATTAATTTTTTTTTGAAAAAAATTAAAATTAAAAAAATAGATGCACGGGTATCTAGAATATGCTTTAATGTTTCATCTTATGCAAGTTTGATTTCATTTTGAATCCGATTTCAATTTATAAAAATTATTTAAGTTATTGTTCTTAAGGCATTTTGTAATTCTCTTTATAAAAGTCAATTTCATAAAAGAGGGTTATTTATTTTGCACATCAAAGGCTATCATGTTCACAAAGTCAATCATGTAGATTATTTTTGTTTCATTCACAAAGAAAAAAAAAAGGAAACCAACCCATTATTTTGTTTCACATTTAGAGATAGATTTTAATCTTTTGTTTCATGCTCAAAGCAAGGTTTGAAGAAAATAGAACTTGTTTAAAATCTACTTATACAAAAGAAGATAAAATCTAACTAAAACACTCCAAGATAAAATGAACTAAGACGTTCAACTGTTGCGTCATTCCAGACCTTTTTTATTTTTATTTCTCTAACCCTTCCCTTTTGCATTTTTTAAAAACTTCGGCAATTAAAATAAAAATAAAAAAAATTAAAATTCCAAAAATAGATGCACGGGTCTATAGAATAAGCTTTAAAGTTTTATCTTATGCAGGTTCAATTTTATTTTGAAACCGATTCGAATTTATAAAAATTATTTAAGTTGTATTTAAGGCATTTTATAATTTCATGTTTCTCATGATTTCACATGTCAAGTCTTATATTTCATTTTCCAGGCCATAAATGGACTCATCTTTATGAAAGTTATAATTTCATCAAAGAGGAGAAAAACAATAAATTGAATTCTCTTTATAAAAGTCAATTTCATAAAATGGGTTTATTTATTTGGTACATCAAAGACTATCATGTTCACAAAGTTATTCATATAGAAGAACTCATCATGAGGTTATATTTCATGTATAAAGCAACATAAAAGGAATCCAACTCATCATTTTTTGTTCACATTTAGAGATAGATTTTAATCTTTTATTTCATGCTCAAAGCAGGGTTTGAAGAAGATAAAACTTGTTTAAAATTTGCTTAACTAAAAGAAGATAAAATCTACCTAAAACACTCCAAGATAAATCGAACTAAGACGTTCAACAGTTGCATCATGCCAAACCATTTTTATTTTTATTTCTCTAACTCTTCCCTTTTGCATTTTTTTTAAAACTTCGACAATTAAAATAAAAATCGAAAAAAATTAAAATTTCAAAAACACATGCACGGGTCTCTAGAATAAGCTTTAATGTTTCATCTTATGTAAGATTGATTTCATTTTGAAGCTGATTCAAATTTATAAAAATTATTTAAAGTTGTTTTTAAGACATTTTGTAATTTCAGTTTTCTCATGATTTAACATTTCAAGCCTTTTTTTAAAGCGAAAAATCTCTTGTAGGGTTACGTTGGTCTAAGAGACCACGATCAAGGGGTTCTACACCATCAAAGTCACCTAGGAGTCACGCCCGATCCTGACCGCACCAAGATAAAACTTGTTTAAAATATGTTTAACCAAAAGAAGATAAAATCTACCTAAAACACTCAAAGATAAAATAAACTAAGACGTTCAACAGTTGCGTCATTCTAGACCTTTATTTTTATTTCTCTAACCCTTTCCTTTTACATTTTTTTTATAAGTTCAACAATTAAAATAAAAATTGAAAAAATTAAAATTCCTAAAACAGATACACGGGTCTCTAGAATAAAATTTAATGTTTCATCTTATGCAAGTTCAATTTCATTTTGAAGCCTATTTGAATTTATAAAAATTATTTAATGTTGTTATTTTTAAGGTAATTTATAATTTTAGGTTTCTCATGATTTCACATTTCAAGCCTTATATTTAATTTTCCAGGCCATAAATGGATTCCTCTTTATGAAAGTTACAATTTCATCATAGAGGGGCAAAGCTATAAATTGAATTCTCTTTATGAAAGTCAATTTCATAAAAGGAGGTTATTTATCTCGCACATCAAAGACTATCATGTTCACAAAGTCATTCATGTAGATTATTTTTGTTTCATGCACAAAGCAACATAAAAGGAATCCAACTCATCATATTTGGTTAACATTTAGAGATAGATTTTAATCTTTTGTTTCATGCTCAAAGCAGGGTTTGAAGAAAATAAAACTTGTTTAAAATCTATTAAACCAAAAAAAAATTACCTAGGTGTTGTAGGTGAGTTGGAGAGGAAAGGGTAATCCTCCAAGGGAGGTCCCTGGTTCACCCTACCAAAAAGTTGAATTGGGTACCCAAAATCTAATTAATAATGTTGGTGCGAGCAGGGCCGAGTGCTACTCCCGGGTGACTTTGACGGTGTAGAACCGTTTGGTCGTGGTCTCTTTGACCAAGGTGGCCCCGCAAGTGGTTTTTCGCTCTAAAAAAAGATAAAATCTACCTAAAACACTCGAAGATAAAATGAACTAAGACGTTTAACAGTTGTGTCATTCCAGACCTTTTTTATTTTTATTTCTCTAACCTTTCTTTTTTACATTTTTTTAAAACTTCAACAATTAAAATAAAAATCGAAAAAAAATAAAATTCTAAAAACAGATGCACAAGTCTCTAGAATAAGCTTTAATGTTTCATCTTATGTAATTTCAATTTTATTTTGAAGGTGATTCATATTTATAAAAATTATTTAAGTTGTTGTTTTTAAGGCATTTTGTAATTTTAGATTTCTCATCATTTCACAATTCAAACCTTATTTTTCATTTTCCATGCCATATATGGACTTCTCTTTGTGAAAGTTACAATTTCATTAAAGAGGGGCAAAGCAATAAATTGAATTCTCTTTATAAAAGTCAATTTCTTATTTCTCTAACCCTTTCCTTTTGCATTTTTTAAAACTTCGGTAATTAACATAAAAATCGAAAAAAATAAAAATTTCAAAAGCAGATTCACGGGTCTCTAGAATAAGCTTTAATGTTTCATCTTATGCAAGTTCGATTTCATTTTGAAGCTGATTCAAATTTATTAAAATTATTTAAGTTGTTTTTTTAAGGCATTTTGTAATTTCAGGTTTCCCATGATTTCACATTTCAATCCTTATTTTTTAATTTTCAAGACATATATGGACTTCTCTTTATGAAAGTTACAACTTAATCAAAGAGGAGCAAAACAATAAATTGAATTCTCTCTATAAAAGTCAATTTTTTATTTCTCTAACCCTTCCCTTTTGCATTTTTTTAAAATTTCGACAATTAATTTTTTTTGAAAAAGATTAAAATTCCAAAAACAGATGCACATGTCTCTAGAATAAGATTTAATGTTTCATCTTATGCAAGTTCAATTTCATTTTGGAGCCGATTCGAATTTATTAAAATTATTTAAGTTGCTATTTTTAAAGCATTTTGTAATATCAGGTTTCTCATGATTTCACTTTTCAATCCTTATTTTTCAATTTCCAAGACATATATGGACTTTTCTTTATGAAAGTTACAATTTCATCAAAGAGGAGCAAAACAATAAATTGAATTCTTTCTATAAAAGTCAATTTTTTTAGCTCTAACCCTTCCCTTTTGCATTTTTTTAAATTTCGACAATTATTTTTTTTTGAAAAAAATTAAAATTCCAAAAACAGATGCACAGGTCTCTAGAATAAGCTTTAATGTTTCATCTTATGCAAGTTCGATTTTATTTTGAAGTCGATTCAAATTTATAAAAATTATTTAAGTTGTTGTTTTTAAGGCATTTTGTAATTTTAGGTTTCTCATGATTTCACATTTCAAACCTTATTTTTCATTTTCCAGGCCATATATGGACTTGTGTGTATAAAAGTTACGATTTCATTAAATAGGGGCAAAGCAATAAATTGAATTCTCTTTATGAAAGTCAATTTCATAAAAGGGGGTTATTTATTTGGCACATCAAAGGCTATCATGTTGACAAAGTCATTCATGTAGATTATTTTTATTTCAAGCAAAAAACAACATAAAAGGAATCCAACTCATCATTTCTGGTTCACATTTAGAGATAGATATTAATATTTTGTTTTTAATGCTCAAAGTAGGATTTGAAGAAAATAAAACTTGTTTAAAATCTCCTTAACCAATAAAAAAATTACCCAGATGTTGTAGGTGAGTTAGAGAGGAGAGGACAATCCTCTAAGGGAGGTCCCAGGTTCAGATCTCCATCCTACCAAAAAATTGAATTGGGTACCCAAAATCCAATTAATAATGTTGGTGCGGGCAGGGTCGAGTGCAACTCTCGAGTGACTTTGACAGTGTAGAACCCCCTGGTCGTGGTCTCTCAAACCAAGGCGGCCACGCAAGAGGTTTTTCGCTTTAAAAATAGAAGAAGAAGATAAAATATACCTAAAACACTCCAAGATAAAATGAACTAAGATGTTCAACAATTGTGTCATTCCAGACCTTTTTTATTTTTATTTCTCTAAGCCTTCCCTTTTACATTTTTTTAAAACTTCGGCAATTAAAATAAAAATCGAAAAAAAATTAAAATTCCAAAAATAGATGCACAAGTCTCTAGAATAAGCTTTAATGTTTCATCTTATGCAAGTTTGATTTCATTTTGAAACCGATTCGAATTTATAAAAATTATTTAAGTTATTGTTTTTAAGGCATTTTGTAATTTCAGGTTTCTCATGATTTCACATTCAAACCTTATTTTTCATTTTCCAGGCCATATATAGACTTCTCTTTATGAAAATTACAATTTCATTAAAGAGAGGCAAAGCGATAAATTGAATTCTCTTTATAAAATTCAATTTCTTATTTCTCTAACCCTTCCCTTTTGCATTCTTTTGAAAACTTCAACAATTAAGTTAAAAATCGAAAAAAATCAAAATTCCAAAAATATATTTACGAGTCTCTAGAATAAGCTTTAATGTTTCATCTTATGTAATTTCGATTTCATTTTGAAGCCAATTCGAATTTATAAAAATTATTTAAGTTGTTGTTTTTAAGGCATTTTGTAATTTCAGGTTTCTCATGATTTCACATTTTAAGCCTTATTTTTCATTTTCCAGGCCATAAATAGACTCCTCTTTATGAAAGTTACAATTTCATCAAAGAGGGGCAAAACAATAAATTGAATTCTCTTTATGAAAGTCAATTTCATAAAAAAGGGTTATTTATTTGGCACATCAAAGGCTATCATGTTCACAAAGTCATTCATGTAGATTATTTTTGTTTCATTCACAAAGCAACATAAATGGAATCCAAGTAATCATTTTTGGTTCACATTTAGAGATAGATTTTAATCTTTTGTTTCATGCTCAAAGCAGGGTTTAAAGAAAATAAAACTTGTTTAAAATTTGCTTAACAAAAAAAAATTACCTAGGTGTTGTAGGTGAGTTGGAGAGGAGAGGACAATCCTCCAAGGGAGATCCTAGGTTCGTATCTCCACCCTAACAAAAAGATAAATTGGGTACCCAAAATCCAATTGATAATGTTGGTGCGGGCAGGGCTGGGCGCGACTTTCGGGTGACTTTGACGGTGTAGAACCACCTAGTCGTGGCCTCTCAGACCAAGGCGGCCCCGCAAGGGGTTTTTCGCTTTAAAAAAAATAAAGAAGATAAAATCTACCTAAAACACTTCAATATAAAATGAACTAAGACGTTTAACAATTGTGTCATTCTAGACCTTTTTTATTTTTATTTCTCTAACCTTTCAGTTATTGTTTTTAAGGCATTTTGTAATTTCAGATTTCTCATGGTTTCACATTTTAAGCCTTATTTTTCATTTTCTAGGCCATATATGGACTTCTCTTTGTGAAAGTTATAATTTTATTAAAGAGGAGTAAAGCAATAAATTGAATTCTCTTTATAAAAGTCAATTTCTTATTTCTCTAACCCTTCCCTTTTGCATTTTTTTAAAACTTCGACAATTAAAATAAAAATCGAAAAAACTAAAAATTCTAAAACAGATACACGGGTCTCTAGAATAAGCTTTAATGTTTT
>JAQPPZ010014536.1:0-10189 GCA_028583015.1 Wollemia nobilis
CGAGTTGGCATTGGGCACCATGTTGTCCCAAAAGAATGAATTTCATAAAGAACAAACTACATATTACATTAGCTGCACACTGGTTATGTTGGCAATTTTGGGTTTGAGATCCTAGCTTCTTGTCTATGAGTTGTCATTGATGTCAAAAGGAAATGGCATTAATGTTAAGAGGATGTGTTGGCTCTGAAGATTCCAAGGAATATTTTTAAGAGGAGAGATTCCATTGGCAAGGGTTTTTCATTAAAACCAAACCGGTTTTTATTAAAACCATTGGATAGGGTTTTAATTAAAACCACATGGATGAAGTTAAATGGTTTTTATTAAAACCAATGGAGGTTCTCTTTATTATTTATTTAATTATTATTTAAAACCTTTCAAGGTTTTAATTAATTAATTATTTAATTAATTAAGGGAGAAATTATTTTAATTTATTAAAAATATTTAAAGGTTTTTAACCTTTTTCATTTTTAATTTATTAAAATTATTTAAGGGTTTTTAAACCCTTTAGAAAGCAAATTTCGATTAAATTCGAAATTACTTTTCTTTGCAGCCGACGTGTTCTAAAGTCCACGTATGGACTATAAATATGAGAAGGTTCCTAAGGTTAAACCTACTTGGAAAATCGAAGGCAATTAATTGGTTTGGCTGCGATCGAATGTTCTGTTTACGCTGCGAAAGAGGAGAGCTCGTGGTTTGAAAAGCTTTCGGAAAGCTTGACCGTTTATGTGGAAGGAAGTCCGTCTTGGACTTCGTAAGCCCCTTGTGGGCTAGTGGCAGCGAAGGCTACGTTTGGGCCTTGCGTAGGCGGAGGTCTACGTTTCGATCCCCGCGGAGGGAGCTGTGCATGGATTAGTCACGTTTTTATTAAAACGTGTTTTGTGCCATGAATTTCGGATTCTTCAAGGGCAGCCATTATAAGGTGTGATTATTTTCTTGATATGATTTTTGGCATTGTTTAGCATTGTTTAAAAGACATAGGAGAAATAAGGGGATATTTCTTTGGTTGTATTTTTGAGATTAGTCTTTTGCTATGCTAAATTTAAAAATGGAGATATAAGGTGTAAGTTTTGGTTGTTGTGTTTTTGGCTTCTTTGGTGGTTGTTTTTAAAGAAGAGGAGCTAAAAGGTGTATTAAGGAAAGTTTTTATATATGCTCATTTATCTTGGTTCTAACCCTAACTTGGTTGGAAGTTTGAGGGTTGTGTGTGGTGACAACTTTAAGGATCAATTTTCTTCTACTCCAAAAAGGTATGGGCACATTTTCCTTATGAGTATGATTGGTGTATGTTTTTCTGAAATAAGGTTGGAGTGAAAAGGTTTTCAACTAGGTTTCCTTTTGGTTGGGTGTAAATCCTATTTTCTGGTTTGTTGAAGACTTCTTATGCATTGTTATCCTTGATGAGAGTTTTTGGTGAATGCATAATTTCTGGTTTGAGATAGTGGAAGCATTGTGCACTAGGGTTTATATTTGTGAGTCTAGCTACTTGCATTGAGTTGGTGGAACCCTTGGTTGGCTGTTTTGAGGTTGATGGTTGAGTTGCTTCCATAGAGGTTGTTTGATCAAGTTATTGCTTTTACTTGATTCATGATATTGGGCTTACTCCATTGAGTTGATTTGAGCAAATTACTCCTTTGCATTGGTGATATTGTGTTGGTGGCTATTTTGTTCAAATATCTTTGGAGGGAAAAGGATTTCTACTTGTTTCCTTTTCTTGTGATGATTGGTTGAATGCTTCAAGGTTGATGTTGAGTTGAATGGTGTTGGTTGACTAAACCTTGTTTGATGAGCATTGTTGTTGAAACCCTATTTGGTTGTGAAAGATTAATTGGTAGTGAAAAGTTATTGATGGTGAAAAGAACATGAGTATCATTGTTATGTGATTCTTTGCATAGTTGGCAATTGTTGGGGTTTCATGTTCTTGAAAGAAAACATTCTATCCTATCCATTTCAGATATTGAGTTGAGTTTTCAGATTTGAGATTGAGATTGAGCTGAGTTGATTTGAGTTGAGTTTTGAGATTGGGATTTGAGTATAGAACATATTGAGTCTCTAACAATTCTCTTTATGCTTCTATGAGTTTGAAAAATCACATTGGGTCTCTAACAATTCACTTTGTGATTTCCTACTAAGAAAGTTTTTCTTGGTGAGCTTGCTGAGTTTTTGGACAGGTTCCAGTGGGGACTTGTGAGCAGTTTTGGACAGGTTTCGATGGGGACTTGTGAGCAGATTTGGACAGGTCCTAGCAGAGGACTTGTGAGCTGAGTTTGATAGTTCTATCAGAGAACTTGAGGACAGAGGTGCATTGGTTCTATGAGAAGAACCTGAGGATAGTTGGCAAGTCTTTGAGAAGGCTTGTATGTAGAGGATTGATTTGTTCAAGAGTTGGACAGATCTGACAGACAGAGGAAGACTTGTACTAGACCGACTGACTGTGTTTGGTACAGGTTGTTGAGCTGTTGTGGACGTGATCATAGAAGGCAGAGGTCTCTTAGGCTAAGCATTGAGGACAGGAGGTCTTCGATGGAAAGGAGTTCCACGTGCTGGCAAGAGGTAGAGGTAGTTGATCTTCTGAGGGATCATTTCCAGAGTAGAGGAAGTATTTTTTGGGAAGGTATCTCCTTTGAGCAGAGGCTCATAAATTTTGATTGGGGAAGGTATCTCCTTTGAGCAGAGGCTCATAAATTTTGATTGGGGGAAGGTATCTCCTTTGGGCCGAGGCTCATAAACATTGTAATTGGGAAGGATTCCCAAAGAACTTTGAGATAACTTTTAGAGAAAAGTTTTGTGGACGTAGCCTAGCCATTCTGGGTGAACCATGTTAAAATTGGTGTCACTTTGTGGATGTTATTATGCATTGCTTTGATATTGCTTTGGGTATATTGCTTTACTATTTTGAAGTATAAAGGAAAAAGTAAAAAGAGGTCTTATATTGTTCACCCCCCTCTCAGTATAAGCTTGTGTTCTTCAATTGGTATCAGAGCGGGTGCCTTCGAAAAGTTTAACAACTTGAAGGAAAAGCTAGTAAAGAACACAATGGATCATTCAAGTGGCAATGCAACACCTATTCTTGAAGGGTCAGATTTTGGTCTTTGGAGTGCAAGGATGAAGGTTCATCTAATGGCACTTGGGAATGAGGTTTGGGAAGTGATTGAAGATGAGTACACTATTCCTGAACATGGTCCTAATACTAAAGAAGAAAGGCTCCTACATCACAACAATTCAAAAGCAATGAATGCAATCCCGAAAGGCTTACGGAAAGTAGATCTCACCAAAGTGATTCACTGCAAGACAGACTAGTGAAATGTGGAAACAGTTGAAGGTGGTTCATACAGGTGATACAAATGTCGGAAAGGCCAAGTTGAGACACTTCAAAGGTATGTTTGAACAACTCAAGATGAATGATGATGAAAATATTAGTGACTACATGCTTCGTATGGATGAGGTTGTTAACTCCATGAAAGACTTAGGTCTTGAGCTTGCTGAAAATGATGTTTGTGATAAGATTTTAAGATCTCTTCCTAATAGATTTAGTGAAAATATTTCTGCTATTGAGGAAGCTAAATATTTGGATAAGTTGAAAAAGGATGAGCTCCATAGTATACTTGCAGCATTTGAGTTGAGAACTCAAGTGAAGGTTGATGTCAAGAAAGAGGCAACTTTCAAGGCTACCAAGAAATCCAAGGGTAAACAACTTCAAGATAGTGATGAGTCTTCTAGTGATGAAGAGGCATATTACAGCAAGAAAGGCAAGTTCTCTAGAAAGCACAAAAGTATGAAAAATATAAGATGTTTCAATTGTGGAAAGTTTGGTCATTATGCTACTGATCGTATTGTTCCCAAGAATGAAAGTGATGAAGATAAATAGGATTCTAAGAGCAAGGATTCTGAAAAGCACAAGCATCACAGGAAGAACAAAGATGAGCACAACAATCAAGGAAAGAGGTATTCTCACAAGCACAAGAAGAGTTTCTACCTAGACAAAGCAAGTAAGTGTTCTAGTAGTGATAGTGAAAGTTCTTCAAGTGATGATGAAAATGAGATGTTGTTCATATCAAAAAAAGAGGAAGAACCGAAACATAGATTCATTATCATGAAATGTCTTAGATGTGGAAATTTTGGTCACCTTGAGGATGATTGCACAAATAATGATTTGGTTTCTAGTATGTATGAGGATGCTTCAGAAAACTATAAGGAAGATGCATGTATGGTGTTTGAAAAGGGTAGCACCTCTAGTGATAAGAAATCTGAAAAAGGCTTTGATGATTCAAAAAGCAAACAAATAGAGGAAGATATAGAGGAAGGTGAAGTAGATCTTGAAGGTGAACTTATTAGTGCTCTTAGTGCTTTGAAAAAGGAAAGAAAGAAGAATGCTAGACTCAAGGATAAGTTAGATGAATGTTGTATGGAGAGAGATGATCTTATAGAAAGTCTTGACTTCTCTATAGCTAAGACACAAGAACTCAAGGATGAGTTAGAGTCTAAGGTTCTTGAGTATAGTGAGTTAGAACAGAAAATGGCTTCTTTGAAAGAGGAAACTAAAGAGTACAAGGATAAGCTTTACAGGTTTCAAGATAGCTCCAAAAAGGTTAAGTCACTCATCAAAGGTCAAAGAAAGACAACAGATAAAACAGGCCTTGGTTTTGTTAAGCCACACAAGGAACAAGTTGGAGAGTCTAGTAAGAGACTCCAAAAGGAAGAGAGTTCTGATGAGGAAAGTATTTCAGAAAAGGAGTCCTTGAATGATAGATGCACAAAAACATAAAACAGAATTCAGAATGAGAAGAAGAAGTTTTCAGAACCTAAGAGGTCAATTAAAGGAAAGTTTCAAGGCAGATGTTTTGCTTGTCACAGGTTTGGTCACATGGCTTCACATTGCATGGCTCAAGTGAAGGAGGTAAATGACAGTTTCAGAAGTGCTAGTTACTTTCAAGGGTATTGCTACTCTTGTCAATAGTTTGGGCACAAGGCAATTTATTGCAAGGCAAATAACAAGAACAGGTTTGGTCAGAACAGGTGGATTCAAAGATCAGGTTTACCTCAGAGAAACAACATCGTCAAGTGTTTCAAGTGCAACAATGAAGGTCACACAACTAGACAGTGTAGAGCTAAACTTCCAAGGTACAGGAACAGGAACAGTGGCATGATCAGGTCCAAGGATCAAGGCATGGACAAGAACAGGAATATGGGCAAAGAGTTCAAGAGAAGGCCCGACAAGGAAGTTATAGACACTGATGATGATCAGTGCCTATTGGGAGTTTTACTCCCACCCCGAAATTAAACACCTCAATAGGAGGTGGGGGAGGGACTAAGCTAAGAGGCTCATTCTTAGTCCCAAGCCCCAAAGGTGACCCTTTGCCATTGATGACAAAGGGGGAGAGATATGAGTAAGGGGGAGAGCCTCAAGACAGGGGGAGCTGATTTCTTTACAGCAATGTTGAGTTCAAGTGTTGTTGAGAAGCATGGTTTGCCATCAATGACAAAGGGGGAGATTGTTGGCAATTTTGGGTTTGAGATCCTAGCTTCTTGTCTATGAGTTGTCATTGATGTCAAAAGGAAATGGCATTAATGTTAAGAGGATGTGTTGGCTTCAAAGGTGGAAGATTCCAAGAGAATTTTTTAAGAGCATCAGATTCCATTGGCAAGGGTTTTTCATTAAAACCAAACCGGTTTTTATTAAAACCATTGGATAGGGTTTTAATTAAAACCACATGGATGAAGTTAAATGGTTTTTATTAAAACCAATGGAGGTTCTCTTTATTATTTATTTAATTATTATTTAAAACCTTTC
The DNA here is from genome assembly GCA_028583015.1 of Wollemia nobilis. Classification (NCBI taxonomy): domain Eukaryota; kingdom Viridiplantae; phylum Streptophyta; class Pinopsida; order Araucariales; family Araucariaceae; genus Wollemia; species Wollemia nobilis. Next base: position 5,789 of record JAQPPZ010014536.1, read on the forward strand.
AAGGTTTTAATTAATTAATTATTTAATTAATTAAGGGAGAAATTATTTTAATTTATTAAAAATATTTAAAGGTTTTTAACCTTTTTCATTTTTAATTTATTAAAATTATTTAAGGGTTTTTAAACCCTTTAGAAAGCAAATTTCGATTAAATTCGAAATTACTTTTCTTTGCAACCGACGTGTTCTAAAGTCCACGTATGGACTATAAATATGAGAAGGTTCCTAAGGTTAAACCCACTTGGAAAATCGAAGGCAATTAATTGGTTTGGCTGCGATCGAATGTTCTATTTACGCTGCGAAAGAGGAGAGCTCGTGGTTTGAAAAGCTTTCGGAAAGCTTGACCGTTTATGTGGAAGGAAGTCCGTCTTGGACTTCGTAAGCCCCTTGTGGGCTAGTGGCAACGAAGGCTGCGTTTGGGCCTTGCGTAGGCGGAGGTCTGCGTTTCGATCCCCGCGGAGGGAGCTGTGCATGGATTAGTCACGTTTTTATTAAAACGTGTTTTGTGCCGTGAATTTCGGATTCTTCAAGGGCAGCCATTATAAGGTGTGATTATTTTCTTGATATGATTTTTGGCATTGTTTAGCATTGTTTAAAAGACATAGGAGAAATAAGGGGATATTTCTTTGGTTGTATTTTTGAGATTAGTCTTTTGCTATGCTAAATTTAAAAATGGAGATATAAGGTGTAAGTTTTGGTTGTTGTGTTTTTGGCTTCTTTGGTGGTTGTTTTTAAAGAAGAGGAGCTAAAAGGTGTATTAAGGAAAGTTTTTATATATGCTCATTTATCTTGGTTCTAACCCTAACTTGGTTGGAAGTTTGAGGGTTGTGTGTGGTGACAGCTTTAAGGATCAATTTTCTTCTACTCCAAAAAGGTATGGGCACATTTTCCTTATGAGTATGATTGGTGTATGTTTTTCTGAAATAAGGTTGGAGTGAAAAGGTTTTCAACTAGGTTTCCTTTGGTTGGGTGTAAATCCTATTTTCTGGTTTGTTGAAGACTTCTTATGCATTGTTATCCTTGATGAGAGTTTTTGGTGAATGCATAATTCTGGTTTGAGGTAGTGGAAGCATTGTGCACTAGGGTTTATGTTTGTGAGTCTTGCTACTTGCTTTGAGTTGGTGGAACCCTTGGTTGGCTATTTTGAGGTTGATGGTTGAGTTGCTTCCATAGAGGTTGTTTGATCAAGTTATTGCTTTTACTTGATTCATGATATTGGGCTTACTCCTTTGAGTTGATTTGAGCAAATTACTCCTTTGCATTTGGTGATATTGTGTTGGTGGCTATTTTGTTCAAATATCTTTGGAGGGAAAAGGATTTCTACTTGTTTCCTTTTCTTGTGATGATTGGTTGAATGCTTCAAGGTTGATGTTGAGTTGAATAGTGTTGGTTGACTAAACCTTGTTTGATGAGCATTGTTGTTGAAACCCTATTTGGTTGTGAAAGATTAATTGGTAGTGAAAAGTTATTGATGGTGAAAAGAACATGAGTATCATTGTTATGTGATTCTTTGCATAGTTGGCAATTGTTGGGGTTTCATGTTCTTGAAAGAAAACATTCTATCCTATCCATTTCAGATATTGAGTTGAGTTTTCAGATTTGAGATTGAGATTGAGCTGAGTTGATTTGAGTTGAGTTTTGAGATTGGGATTTGAGTATAGAACATATTGAGTCTCTAACAATTCTCTTTATGCTTCTATGAGTTTGAAAAATCACATTGGGTCTCTAACAATTCACTTTGTGATTTCCTACTAAGAAAGTTTTTCTTGGTGAGCTTGCTGAGTTTTTGGACAGGTTCCGGTGGGGACTTGTGAGCAGGTTTTGGACAGGTTTCGGTGGGGACTTGTGAGCAGATTTGGACAGGTCCTAGCAGAGGACTTGTGAGCTGAGTTTGATAGTTCTATCAGAGAACTTGAGGACAGAGGTGCATTGGTTCTATGAGAAGAACCTGAGGACAGTTGGCAAGTCTTTGAGAAGGCTTGTATGTAGAGGATTGATTTGTTCAAGAGTTGGACAGATCTGACAGACAGAGGAAGACTTGTACTAGACCGACTGACTGTGTTTGGTATAGGTTGTTGAGCTGCTGTGGACGTGATCATAGAAGGCAGAGGTCTCTTAGGCTAAGCATTGAGGATAGGAGGTCTTCGGTGGAAAGGAGTTCCACGTGCTGGCAAGAGGTAGAGGCAGTTGATCTTCTGAGGGATCATTTCTAGAGCAGAGGGAAGGAGGGGAAGGTATCTCCTTTGAGCAGAGGCTCATAAATTCTGATTGGGGGAAGGTATCTCCTTTGAGCAGAGGCTCATAAATTCTGATTGGGGGAAGGTATCTCCTTTGGGCCGAGGCTCATAAACATTGTAATTGGGAAGGATTCCCAAAGAACTTTGAGATAACTTTTAGAGAAAAGTTTTGTGGACGTAGCCCAGCCATTCTGGGTGAACCACGTTAAAATTGGTGTCACTTTGTGGATGATATTATGCATTGCTTTGATATTGCTTTGGGTATATTGCTTTACTGTTTTGAAGTATAAAGGAAAAAGTAAAAAGAGGTCTTATACTGTTCACCCCCCCTCTCAGTATAAGCTTGTGTTCTTCAGGTTAGCTATGAGATAAAGTATGCATACGTTGAGAAGCTATGCTTAGTAGTGGTATTTACCACCAAAAAGCTATGCCATTACATGCTCAACCATACCACATATGTCATATATAAGGAAAATCCATTGCGATATATGATGAACATAACATATCACAATAGTCACATGGAAAAATGGAAAATCTTATTGATAAAAATTGACCTCGAGTTTATTGGATAGAAATAAATCAAAGGACAGGTCATCATTGATCAACTAGTAGAGGCTCCTCTTCAGGATGATCAACCTCTGAATGTAGAACTTCCTAACGATGGAGTGTTTCATATCTCAAAATCTCTTGATTATGTAGAGCCTGAGTCATAGGTGGACATAACTCTATTCTTCAATGGTTCTAAATGTGAGCAAGGAGGTGGTACATGTATTGTGTTTTTCACATCGCAAGGGTCTCCTATACCTCTTTATTTTAAACTTGATTTCTTGTGCACCAATAAAAATGTCAAGTATGAAGCCCTCATCATAGGCCTTTATATGACAATCACCATGAAAATAACAAAGCTAAACATTTTTATGATTCCTTGCTCATAGTTAATCAGATTAAAGGGATATACCAATGTAGGTGTCTCATATTGCAAGCCTACAAAGCCCTAGTGGACAAAATTCTGGTAAAATTTGAGTGGTATGATATTGAGGCACTCCCTCATTCATCTAATCATTTTGTAGACACGATGGCTTATTTAGGGTCACTAATCCCCAGAAACACTTTAGATGATATCATGATTATTCAAGTAAAAACACTAGCACAATCCATGAATGAGCATGATGAGCATAACACCACACCAGCTATTCACATGATTCAGATTGAACATTCACACGAACAGCTCTCCCAACTACACAATTATTTTAATAAAGCCATATGGGGGACTTTATTCCCTCAAAATTATTTTGATATTAGCACAATGCTATATCTTAAATTCTATTCTCAATCTGCATTAGCATGAGGTGAATGTCAAAAGGATTATGAGATTCATAATATTGAGGCTACCCCAAAGCTATATTAGGCCATACAAATTAAATATTATCTTAAATTGGACAATATTACTCCTAAATTGTTGCATGTCGCAAAGCAAGCATTAAAGTAAAAGGTTAAAAAATATGTCTTATTAGGAGACATAATGTATCGTCGGAGCTATGAAGGTATTCTCCTTCATTTTTTAGACTCACAAGAGTCAACTTGGGCCATTGCCCAAGAACAATATGGTACACCCCTATTCGTTCTTGCCCCACTCAAGTCAATTGATTCCAGGTGTGGCGCCGCTAATCACTCCACTTCAGACCCGATTCACTGCCAATCACTAATCGAGGATCATACCCATCCATCTGTGTTGGTAGATTTGCGATGACCACTTCAATGACATGGCCATCGCTAAGCACATTCTTTGCATGGGCTATTATTGGCCAACCTTAGATCAAGATTGTTGCGCTTATGTAAAGAAGAGCATGAAATGTCAACATCATATAAATTTGACACACGTACATTCACAGGCCTTACAAACTATTCAATCGGTCACAATGGGGGTTTGATTTAATTATGAAAATCTCACCTGCCTCCTCAGGTCACCACATGTCTATTATCACAAATACTGAGTATTTCACAAAATGGGTGGAAGCAATTCCCCTTACCACTACGACTAGAACCCGCATCACGGAGTTCATGCTACATAACATTATAAGTCATTTTGGTATTCCATCCAAAATAATATCAAATAATGGAACATCATTTAAAAATAAGGATGTGCGTGCATTAACAACAAAGTAGC
>JAQPPZ010014537.1:0-10665 GCA_028583015.1 Wollemia nobilis
GATAGAATCGGATGAAAACCCACGAATCGACAAATTAGTCTTTTTTTTCCAAATCTTCAATGCCGAACTGAATGTTACCCATATCAAGCTTAACAATAGGAGTTCCATCAGCTGCTTTAAGACATCCTGACTCTGTTTTCCTGGGATCAATCTTAGGCATTCTTAGAGGTTTATGGGAAGCCCTAATATTGATATTAGCATTGGGATGAGGTTGTCCACCATGAAGGGCATCCCTAAAATTCATTTTTGGGACCGAGTCTTTGAAATTCTTACCTTTGATAGGGGTTTTCATAGTAGAATTATTTTGTGGGTGCACCTTAGCACCAGATTCACTTGAGATATGAGCCATTTTTGATCAACTGCTTGAAACTTGTTTCGTGATCTCTTTAATCCTTGACTTAGATGCCGTGGAAAGGTATGGTTTTCACTTTTCTTTTGTGCAGCAAATTGGAAGCCATTGTCACTCAAGTTCACAGTATGATCTGTTGAAAAACAAATTTCTAACCCATATTGTATCCCCTGCAACATTTCCTGCTAAAATATTGAGCATAAACCACAAAAATATTGGCCGCTAGGGCCCGAATGCCCTAACAAACAACCTCTAGAGCTACTTGCACTCAACCCAGATGAAACCCTCGCATAACCACTTGCCAAATATGTCGTTCACACATAGGGATGTGCTAGGATTTGTATTGCTCCAAATGATATGAAAATTGGTGGAAACGTTCTAGGGTTTTTTAGGCATCTACCTTCAAAATTTTATCTCAATTCGAGTCCGGATGAGTGAGATATGGCCGAAACGAGTTCGGAAGTTTGGGCAGTCCTACGAAAAACGTCTCATCTATCTTTTCATCGTTGTCTAAATCTTTCTTTTCACTCCAATAAATCCTAATCTAGACATGTATCAAATAATTTAATATTATCCAACATCCCCCTGTATTACATTATTTGGTTATTGAAGACTTTAGTCAGCAATCTGGATCTTCATCTTCTTTCTTGAACCTATCTTCTTCTTCTTTTCATTATTTTCTCCAAGTTATTGAATTTTAATTGTACATTATATTATTATTATTATTTTAAAGCGAAAAACTGTCCGCACCAACATTATCAAGAATTTGGGTGTCCAATTCAATTTTTTGGTAGGGTGGAGATTCGAACTTGAGACCTTCCTTGGAAGATTACCCTTTCCTCTCCAACTCACCACACATAAGTATTATTTATTAAATTTTTATTTATATTAAATATTATTATAAATATAAGATAATATATAATTAATCAAAAATCACTATAAATTTTGTTATTTTTGAAATATAAATATATAAAAAAATGAATTAATTAAATATAAAATATTTTAAGTTTTATAATTTAAAATAATAATAATAATAATAATAATAATAATAGATTTAAAAAATTTATAAAATATATTTAAAAAAAATCAAATATGTCTATTTAGACTATAACCTTCATCAACATTTGATGACTTCTTTCCGGCGATACTCTTTGCCTCGTCTTAGTTTACGGTTGTCCCTATCATATTCTCCAAATAAAACTGTTGTTAGACATGTTCTTATTTAATAAAATCACCTTTTTGTCAAAATTTTCTCAAGAAACTCTGAAATTGAAGTATAACTTTTTACCAGGTTACAAATTTTATCTTTAAAAATATATTTTAAATTTTTTAATCAATAAACATTATTATTTAATCTTTTAAAATTATAAAACTTAGAATTTATTTATATTTAATTAGTTAATCTCCTAACATGTTATATACATATTTATATTTTTAAAGGAAAGTAAATAACTTGCGGGTAATTTCTGATTAATTGTCTATTACCTTATATTTATAATAATATCCAATATAAATAATAAAAATACAATAAATAGAATTTTAGAAATAATATAATGTACAAATAAATATATTCAATAATCTGTTAAAAAACAAAACCAAAAAAAATAGAGATGAAGGACGCCTTTCCAATCAAGTTAGACATCCACTTTTTACGTGGCCAACCATCGATGGAGTGTTCTTTTAGTCCTTCGTATGAACATTATTATTAGGTAAATGTGTATGTGGCATCTTGGGCGTGTAATTTGTATGAATTTATAGGATGTAAGCATGTTACTTAGAGTTTTTTTTTAAGTTAATAAGTCAGTCTTTATTTATATTAGACCAACCCTTAAAAATTAAAGTTAGAATTGATATCTTAAAAAAGAGTTGAATTGAAATGTAAGTTATTTTTTAATATCGAGAAAGATTTAGGAGCAAAAGGTGAATGGAAACATATTCAATTGTTTTTAATATTATAATATATTTTTATTTAAAAATAAAAATTACCTTTTAAAAAGATTTATAATTTTATTTCTTTTGTTTTTTTATTTATATTATAATATTGTTATTTATTTATTTTTCAATAAGTTATACATGGATTTTATTAGGATCATTTCCATCAAATTACCAAAATATTACATTTATTGTAACATATATTTTTATCATAATTTTTTTTTTCTTTTAGATATTTTCTTTAACTTCCTCAAATTTTTATGTTTTCACAATTTACTTCTTGACATCATTTTGATTAAGAAATAAAATCTCACTTAGTTAGTTGCCTTATAAAATTTGAATTTTACCGAAATGAAGATCAAACACCGCAATTCACTAATTTATCTACTACCTAATTTCTTACTCTAGAAATATACTCACACTTCCAAGAGACTGCCTCTAGTAATAGATGATGAACATTAGCAAAAATATTATATTTTATCCAGTCTCCACATCTACTATTGTTAATAGCATTGATAATACTTTTTGAATCCTTTCCATCCTTTTTCTACTACAATTTTAATCCCTATGAGAAGTGTCCTAGCCTTTGCATAGTTGTTAGTTGAAGTTCCATATGATTTTGAATAAGTGAGGAGAATTTTGCCTTCGTTGTTTCTAAAAGCACCAACTCTACCACCTTTTCCTAAATTTTCTTTAGAAGCACCATAAAAATTAATTTTGATAAACCCAATTTTTGGACATTTACATTGTACCATAGATCAAAGTAGATGCTTTGTTTTAATACCATTATTGCAGATGACTCATCCATGTATGTTCAAATCTTGTAGCCAAGTTATTAACACATCTTTTTCAGCAATTAAGACTTCCCATGATGAGCACCATATTTGTAGACTTTTTAAGAGGCAATAATACAATTCCAAAATTGGATGTAATTTTGATATTTAATTTTAAAAATTTTGTTATTCCTTTCAAGCCATAAATTCCTACAAACAATGGAAGGGCCAATTTTCCAAAGAATACATAATGCTTTAGCTTTGAAATAATTAATCCAACAATTCATCAATTCTTTCAATGTTGATAGAGCTAACCAGTATAATTTTATATTAAAAAAATGACCCCAAATGTTGTGATAAAATGGACAATGAAGAAGTAAATGATTTGATGTTTCTAAATCCTTCTCACACAAGGCACATCTAAAGGGTCCATAGTATCCTCATCTTTGTACAGTCTCTCCTATAAGAATATTACTTTGAAATTCTAACAAAAGGAATAATTATGCCCTAGGGAGAGCCTCTAATGACCAAAGAGTTTTCCAAGAAAAAAAATTGGAAGAAAAAAAAATTAATTGTTCTAAATTTTTGTATCTCAACTTGACCAATTATCCACCATCCTTTGATAAATTGCAAACCAACTCATCCTTTTGTGTAAAAATTGGTAAATAAAAATCTTGAAGCATTTTTTGAAATTCATTTACAATTTGTTTGAGTTCCTCTCCTTCAACCAGGTTACTAAAATAAATCCATGATCTGGAGTTATTGCTCATAATAATATAGTCTTTGACCTTTGGACCTTTACATTGTAGGCATGCTTGAGCCAATGGTTTCCATTTTGAGTCAAAGATAAGATGATAAGGCCTCAACCAAACATCAAAGCTAAAGTTTGCATAACTCCCCTCTTTGACAAACCATCTAATTTGTTTCTATATAAATTGAAAACTCTTTGATATGAAGTTCCATGTTGATGATCCTTTAGATAGAGTTATTTTCCTAGATAATTCAATTGCATCAAGAGAACCTATATATTTTTGAAGTAATATTTTTGCCCAATTATTTCATTGATCTTTGAATAATCTTCACCCAAGCTTTGCTCCTAATGCTAAATTTATAAACCTATAATTTTGCAATCCTACTCCTCCAATATTCTTTCCTTTGCAAACCCTATCCCACTTACAAAGAGGAAACCTAATGGTTTTTCTCACAACCTTTCTATAGAAAGTGTCTTTGAATTTTATCACTTTCTAATACTATACCTATTGACAATCTTGAAAGTGACATCATATAAATAGGGATGGATTGAAAATTAGTCTTTATGAGTTGTAGCCTTCCTACCATGGTTAAGAACTTACCTTTTCAACCTATCAAGCAAGATTTCATTCTAACCAAAAAAGAGATCCAAAGCTCATTTTTATTTTCTTTAGAAAACAAAGGAATACCTAAGTAGGTTGATGGAAAATTTTCAATTTTAAACTCTAAAATATTCACAATAACTTGTTGTAAATCTACGACAATATTAACGAAAAAATCCTAGATTTTGTAGTATTTACAAACTATCTAGGGGCCTTCTCATAGCATAATACTATTGATTTAAACTCCATGGCCTCATTAACTAAGGCCATGACCCAAAAGAAAAGTATCATCCAAAAATTGTAGATGAGATTCAAAGGGACCATTTTTTGTAACATGAATACCTTTGATTTTTCCTTTCATTTTTACCTTTGAAAAGGCTCTCCCTAATGCTTCCACAAAAATAATGAATATATAAGGAGAAAGTGGATCACCTTGATGACGTCCACAAGATGACTTGGAGTAGCCAACAAGAGAACCATTGATCAAAATAGAAAATTTTGTAGTGCTATAACAAAATTCAATCCACTCACACCAACTATAATCAAAGCCAAACTTTATGAGAATAGAATGTAGAAAATTCAGGAAACCCTATCATATGCATTGTTCATATCTAATTTCAAAAGAATACCTAATTTTTTATGGAATGAAGAGAATGCATGTCATCTTGTGCAATTATTATTCCATCAAGAATTTGTTTACCTTGAACAAAGGTACCTTGTTCCTCTATGATAATACAACCTAGAATGCCCTTCAACCTATTTGCCATAATTTTTAAAATGATCTTAACAATCATATTACAAAGGCTTATTAAATGAAAATTATCAAAATATTATGTGTTCTCTTTCTTGGGAACCAAGGTAATAAAAGTAGTATTGATCTCACTTATTATAGCCTTCCTTTTTTGGACCTCTTCAACTACAACTAACATATTATTGTTTAATAAATCCCAAAAAAATGAAATAACATTATAGGAAATTCATCAGGACCAGGTGCCTTGTTAGGGTGGAAAGAGATAATTATTTCACGAAACTCCTCCATAGATGTCTTCTTCATAAAGCTTTCATTTTGTCCTTGAGTGATAATTGATGGTAAATTTTGTAGAAGTATTTATTTTACCTCCTTATATTTCCTTATATGAAATTTTTTTTTTAAATAATTAATTGCTTCCTTTGTATCTTCTTTGTTCTCAGCATTGCTAAATATAAACATACATTAGTTTATAGAACAATAATGAATCTTTAAGTTAAAATGTGTGTCAAGGTTATGCATAAGGTATCAAACCCAAAATGTACTTGTAAAAAAATGGCAAATCTGTTTTGAAACCCTGGCAAATCCTGATAAACTTCATGTAGGAGGACATGGCGAATTTGACAGTTTTGATCAAATCAGGTACAAAACAAGGACCAATTGTAAACCAGGTGCAAAAAAGAGCTTGAATGCGAATCGAGTGCAAAAAAGAGCCCAAACAGACCAAATTTTACAACCTACCCGACCAATTTTAGCACCCGATTTGACCAAATTTTGCACCAGACTAACACTTGGACCAAATTTTGCATTCTTCTCGCATCCAGATCAACTTTTTCATCCATCCCATATCAGAACTGATTTTTACACCCATCCACATCCGAACGATTGCTATACCCGTACTGCATCCGGACCAACTTCTACACTTGTCCCACATTTGGACCACTTTCTACACCTGGCCCGCATCTGAGTCACTTTTGCATCCGGATGCTCAAACCATTTTTTGCACCCGTATCATCTTTCAAACAAATTTTTACATCCGAATAAATCACCCGAGTGTGAAAAGTTGTTTGGATTCAATTCAGGTGTAAAAAGTGGTTCAGATGCAAGCTAGGTGTAAAACATTGTCCAAAAGTGTGACGGGTGCATAAAGTGGTTCAGATGGTGCACAATCCAACATACACGGACCACACTCTAATTTTTAGTTGTATGGGTATGGTTGTCATGTTACATTTACATACTACTATAAGAGGTGAATTTGGTAGGATAATTTAAAAAAATTATAATTTCAAGATGAAAAGGGTCCTCAGTTTAGATGAGAATGCTAGTAATTTTTTTTTAAAATTTGTAACATTATTATAATCACATGGTGAACCAAACCCTAAATTATTTTCTCTTGAATATTTCGGGTGAATGGGCCGACGACTAAGGTCCCCATTTTTGTCAATTTTCAATTTTGGAAATATTCACCACCATGCATAATCCTGATGTGTGCACCTCTAATAACTTGGAGCCTTGGAGGTGGATGAGATTTGAAGACTAGTCGACGGATGTCTACTTTTTCTTGTGCCTTTCATACTTGAAAGTTGTTTTTCCTTGCATCTTCCACAATTGAAAGTTGAAAGGAGAAACGAAAGTTGAGAGCAGATTTGAAGGCCATAACAATGTCAAATTTCAAAATTAATATTTTTATTTTTATTTACCTCCAATAAATTGCACCTGTCACCCACCGTAATTAATTACCTCGGAGAAGCCATTATATCATTACCATTATTAGGAGTGGATAAAATAGAAATCGCGTAGCCTTGATTACTATTCGTGGACAGTATTGGTTCAAAGTCAAACTTTGAAGCTAATCTTCTCTTTTTTTGTAACCAGGTGAAACAAATGGAGTTGTACGATGGATGGATGATTTTGATGGCAACTTTTTACTCAATGGGCCTTACTCAGGAGGCAACACATGCTACAATTTAATACTCACATGCATTAGCATTCCATGCTTGGGCAACACACTAAACTAAAAACGGGGTAACATATAAACTAAAAAAGAGATAAAAACAAGTAAATATCTATGTTGAATAATTAAAACTGCAATTTACAATTTCAAATGCAAAATACATTCATATGCCCATTAAATTCCAAGCCTAAGTGCAATAATTCACAAAAATTCAGAGAACGGATACCAATTTTTTAGATCAATGTACATGTCATAGTGAGGGATACTCTAAACAAAATCCACTACTTTATTTTTATTTTTCAAATCAGTACAGATTGAATCTAATCACTTGTACATGTTATAGTCGAGGATTACCTATGCCATGCACTCGTAGTCTTTCAAACCACTACTCACTCTTTTATTTTTCTTATCACTTATTTTAAATTGTTGTTAAACGCTAAGCCTCTACCTTATTTCATATGTGTGAGTCTTCATGCTTTCCAACGATAGGTTAAATACTGCATTGATGTGACAATTTCCCAGTAATTTTCTTTGATACCAATTGTAACAACCCAGTTCTAACTCTCCTAGTTATTAAAAACACAAACATTTTTTTTGAATCATTTAAAATTAAAGTCACAAAATGACTAATGTACACCCAATTTGTTATTAGTACGTAGGCATATATTACACACTTCGAGTTAGATGATCGCTGCAAACGATAACTTGAGTGCTTGAGATTGACCAAATACCGCAATAAGTTTACCATTTAGTGAATCCTACCTTATCATTCTTGAGTTCTAGGTTCAAAACAAGGGGTTTTACTTGTAGGGCCCATAATACCTATAAGGGTGGGCACGCTAATTCCTCATATCGTAGAAAAGAGTATAGGTTTCCTTGACCTATATTTTAGCTTTGGTTTTGGTTATTATAACCATGCTAGGGTTAGCGTTAATATGCTAAGTGCCTGATAGTAGATCTCCATTCATGATCACAGCTAGGGCTTGCCTTCTCTAGCTTCTGGGTCCAGATATCCCAGGTCAAGTTGCAGTTGACGATGAGATATCCCATTCCATCCATCGCTTGACCTTCCAATCCTGAAAACTAGCTCCCCTAGTTTCGGGTAATTATTGGCTATTTGCAACTGAACAGTGAACATAGGTACCCTCACGGTACAACTTTGTAATATAGCCTAGAACGATGTCCCATTCCACCATTTGTTACTTAGAAGAGGAGCCTCTCACCCTATAAAATATGCTAAAATATAGCTACCACCGAATCACAATAGCCACCACTAATATAGATTAAATTTGATTATTTGTAAATGCCATAGTCAGGGATATCTATCCAATGTATTCACTTTGTAAAAATACACACTACTTTATCTTTCAGAGATTAAATTTGATCACTTGTACATGTTATATTACCTATACAATTTACTCGTAGTCTGTCAAACCAGTACCCGCTCCTTGTTTTTTCTTATCGCTTACTGGAAACCATTGTTAAAAACGAAGCCTTTGCATTATGTCTACGCGAGTAGGACTAAAATTAAAAAAAAAAATACAATGAAATTTTATGACTGTAACTTTCAAGTTATTGTTTAAAATTTTAAAAACTCTTTACAGGGCACCTTGGTCTAAGAAACCATTTTTTTTTTTGTTAATAAGCATTTCTTGGTTTGCAAATTTTAAATAAATAAAAATAAATACAAAGAATAATACAAGAGAATCTAACAAATTAGCATAATATAATAAATAAATTTGTAAATATTAACATGAATTAGCTTATAGAACAATAATGAATATTTAAGTTAAACTATGTTCACCTCTAATAACTTGGAGTCTTGGAGGTGGATAAGATTTGGAGACTAGTCGATGGATGTCTACTTTTCTTTGCGTCTTCTACAGTTGAAATTTATTTTTCTTTGCATCTTTCACATTAAAATTTGTTTTTCCTTGCATCTTCCACAATTGAAAGTTGAAACGAGAAACGAAAAAGTTTAGAGAGAGAGAGTTGAAGGGCATAGCAATATCAAAATTCAATATTAATATTTCCATTTTTAATTCTCCAGCAAATTGCACTCGTCACCTATTGTAATTAATCAGCCTCAAAGAAGCCAACATTAACATTACTAGGAGTGGATAAAATGGAAACCATGTAGCCTTGATGGACAATATTGATTTGAAGTTGAACTTTGGAGCTAACCTTCTCTCTTTGTTTGTAACCAAGTGAACCAAATGGAGTTGTACATATTGAAGGGATGGATGAACGACTTTGATGGTAGTTTTGTATAGCCTTGCCCAAGAGGTAGCACATGCTCCAATTTAATGCTCATTAGCATTTGATGTCAAAGGAGCACACTAAACTAAAAAGAGGTAACATCTAACGTATTTGTATATCCTTACTCCGCACATATAATGTATATTTATATGTATAAATATTACACTTTGAATATCACAAGTAAAATCTACGGTTTTTAAATATATTTAACTATAAAATTTATAGTTTATAAAAAAAATAAGTAAAAATCTACAATCAATATAAAATTAAAACTGTAATTTACGGTTTCAAATGGAAAATACGGTTTAATGTCCATCGAATTCCTGGTTTGGTCCCCATTTTCGTCAATTTTCAATTTTGAAATTTTTTGCCATTGTGCATAACCTTGATGTATGCACCTCAAATAACTTAGAGCCTTGGAGGTGGATGAGATTTTAAGAGTAGTCAACGTATGTCTACTTTTTCTTACATCTTTCACAATCGAAAGTTGCTTTTCCTTGCATCTTCCACAGTTGAAATGAGAAACGAAAGTTGCAAGGTGATGTCAAATTTCAAAATTGATATTTTTATTTTTATTTACCTTCAACAAATTTCAAAATTAATATTTTTATTTTTATTTACCTCCAAAAAATTGCACTTGCCACCCACCATAATTAATCACCTCAGAGAAGCCATTATAACATTACCATTACTAGGAGTGGATAAAATAGAAATCGCGTAGGCTTGATTATTGCTCATTGATAGTATTGGTTCGAAGTTGAACTTTGAAGATTATCTTCTCTTTGTTTGTATCCAGGTGAACTAGATGGAGTTGTAGGATAGATGATTTTGATGGCAACTTTTTATTCAATGGACCTTATTAAAGAGGCAACTGATAGTATTAGTTCAAAGTTGAACTTTGGAGATTATCTTCTCTTTGTTTGTAGTTGGGTGAACTAGATGGAGTTGTAGGATGGATGATTTTGATGACAACTTTTTATTCAATGGACCTTATCAAAGAGGCAACACATGCTCCAATTTAATGCTCACATGCATTAGCATTCCATACCCAAGGAGCACACTAAAAGGTAACATCTAAACTAAAAAAGTAAAAATCTACAATGAATAGTTAAAATCGTAATTTTGAGATTCCACGACTCAAACTCAAAAATATAATGAAACAACCTCTTAGCAAATAAGTTGCATATTTTTATGAAAATTGAATCTGCATTAGGGCTTGCACCTAGGAGATACTGGACAAATTTGTGAAGCGAATTTTTTTGCAAGACTACCCAAACTATCAAACTCTTTTCGGCCAT
>JAQPPZ010014538.1:0-12550 GCA_028583015.1 Wollemia nobilis
TTTTGGATTTGCTCGATTTTGGAATGAACAAAGGTAGGATATTTGAAAACTGACATGAAGTAGATTAGGATACTTTGGAGGACTACCATGGTGAGGGTTTCTTTGGCTGCTTGGGATAGGAAGGAGCCCTTCCAAGCAACCAAGTTGCATTTGATTCTATCAATAACATTATCCGACATTGATTATTTTGGGCTTTTGGTGAACAGGAGGAGTCCCAAGTAGGAAGTGGGGAGGTCAGCAATGCAACATTGAAGAATTCAAGAAATTTTTTTGCTGCCTATTTCCTAGGGTTTTGAGTAAATAACACTTGATTTTAAGATAGTTAATCTCTTGGGCTACAGTAGCTGCATAGGTGTCAACGATACCTTTGATGGATTTAGCTTGGACAATGGAGGCTAGAGTTGTAATGATAGTTTCATTAACAAAATTCTAATGGGACAAGGGGGGATTCGAAAGAAGCCTTGATACATGTCATACCCCTTGAAGAAATGGCCTTCTTGAAATATCTACCCAATGATTCGACCAGGATGATGAATAAAAATGGAGACAAGGGATCTCCCTATCTAATCCCTCTGAGGCTAGGGAAGTAACCTGCAGCAGACCCATTGACCAAAACTGAGAACCATAGGGTAGTGATGCAACCTTTGATGAGGTCGACCCATTCTATGTGGAAGCCAAACTGGGATAGGACTTTCAGGAGGAAACCTCTATCCACCCTATAAAAAGCTTTGCTAATATCTAGTTTTAGAAACATGGCTAATTTTTTGTTGTAAAGGGTCGAGTGGAGGGTCTCATGAAGTGATATGATGCTATCAGTGATAGATATACCTTCCACTGAGCTTTCGTAGAATGGATCAATAATGGAGGGAAGGATTTTATTTATCCTGAGAGCTAGGGATTTGGTTAGAATCTTGTAGAGAATTTTGCACAAGATTATGGGTCTGAAGTCATTCATGGATCTGCATTGGGGGTTTTTAGGAACCAGGGCAATGAAAGTGGAATTGGTCCCCTGAGGGATAGATTTATTTCATTGGAGTTCCATGATAGCATTGCATACCTATTTCCCCACTCTGTCCTAGAAGGTTTGGAAAAACTGAGGGGGAAACCCATCAGGTCTAGGGGCCTTGTCATCTTTCATGGATAATAAAGAACTCTTGATTTATTCCTTATAGAGGGGTTAAATAAGATATTGGTTCATATCAAGGGTGACCAAGGGGGGGATGTTCTCTAGCAGGGCTTCCTGGGCTGCAGAGTTGGTGGGAATGACAATTCCCATCATGTTGCTAAAAAAAGTTGTGGCCTCCTCTTAGATCTTGAGGATGTCTTGAGTGGTAGTTCCATCCACCAAGGTGACCTCTATGATTTTTTTTGTGCTTTTGTTACGCAATGTAGATGCATGTAATAACCTTGTGTTGGCATCCCCATACTTGAGCCAGAGAGTGCAAGATTTTTAGCGTCAAAAGGTCTCTTCCCTGGCTAGAATGTTGTGATATTTGGCTAAAAACTATCTCTCTTGATCCGTCAACTGGGGGGTCTATTGTTCATACTAAATTTATTGCTCCAAAGTTTTGAGTTTACTCAAGGTTTTTCTTTGAGATCAAAAATATTTCCAAATACTTCCCTATTCTAAGATTTTAGGTTTTCTTTCATAATTTTCAGCTTTTGGGATACCTTGAAGATGGCTGAGCAAGAGAAAGGGGTCTTCCACTAGTCTTCGATCCTCTAATTCAGATATGAGGGATGGATCCACATGTTTTCAAACCTTAAGGGGGTTTTGAAAGAAGAAACTTTATTTACTTCCAGGAGAAGGGGGGAATGCTCAGAGTCAATTCTTGGAAGAGGGATCAGGGAAGTGTCTCCAAAAAAGGGAATGGCCTATTGGGAGAGGAATAACCAGTCCAAATTGACTTGAATATGCTCTGAAAATGCCCTTTTATTACTCTACATGTATTGGAATCCTCAAATTTGAATGTCCATGAGCTCATTTTCAAAAACAAACACTTGAAAGTCTAGGATACTTTTGGAAGGGGTAGACACCCCACATTTCTTATCAAAGTGGAAAAGGGAGGAGTTGAAGTCCCCTTCTACCATCCAAGGAAGGTTGGAGAAATTGTCCTTCATGAGGGATAGGGATCTCCACATATTGTATCTTTCCATGGGATTATTTGGGGCATAGATGTTGGACAACACCCACATAAATTTATTTTCTTTGTAGTAGAAAAAAACATTTAAAGTCCTACTGGAATAGGAGATGACTCTGTATTCCACCTTATTAGGGTCCCATAGACATAAGATACCTCCTACGGATCCCTCTACTAGAGATGAGGCCCATTGGCTAGTCTTCCAAATTTTTTGAGATATGTTGTGAGTTCTGTCAACATTAGTTTTTGTTTCTTTAAGGATGAGTATAGAGGGTTTGTAGTCTTTCTTGGTGATTCGAGCTAAACTTTGTTTGCTCATGATATTAAGCGCTATAATTTTCCAAAATAGGATCTTCATTTAGATATTTTGGTAGGTTTATTGCCTCTCTTGCTCGAGAGATGGGGAGGTTTAGGATTTTTCATCTCGTCCTTTGCCTGGGTGAATAAAGCTGGAAAGAGGGTTAACTGCACTCCATTGGCAACCTTATCATCAGTGTCCTTTCTTTGTTCATATATGGTGGGTTGACCTCTTTTTATTTCACCCCAATATCAATGGGGACTTTTCTACTTCTGGTAATGATGGAGCTAGTGTTCGCTCTGGAATGGGTGGGACTGACGGTATCCTCCTGCGATTCGGGATAGGATTCGTTTGGGGATAGGGGTTCTTTCAAGGAGTAGGTGATAGGGGTTCCATTATGGAGAAGAAATATCACATCCACCAAGGGATAAAGCTTGGGAATGAGGGGTGGGAGGGGAGCATCATGGGTGGGTATGGAAGGGCCATATTTGGAGGGAGAAGGAGGGGGTGGAGAAGGGTTGAGGGGTTATGCATAGGTATGGATTCATGGAAGATAACCTCATCATTTGTACCACTTAAGGGCCCAAACCTATTTGGGAAAGCAAACATGGAACATACATATTTTGAACTTGAATATGAGTTGATGATAGGAGGATCCTAGTGAGCAGTCTGCTTCCCTTTGTCTTTATCTGGATTGTTGTTCTTGTTAGAGTTAAAGTGCACTATGCCTTCACCTTGACACTTGTCGGTTTCTCTTGACAAGTGTCATGTGTTGAATATAGGCTTATGCCTATATATTGTAACCATTTTTATCAATAATAAATCTCATTCAGTTTCATTGGCACTACTTGGCGTATGGTGGCAAAGTGTGCGTACCTCTCGATGGCCAAGCGTGGTGGACCCAAACAGTAGTAGCTATCTCGGCGGAGAGTATGGTGATATTAAAAAAAAAAATAGAATTAGCAGAAAATGTAATGCGTGTTGTTTTCCGCCTGAGAGAGATGCCGCCATTGAGCGATGTTGTCTATTTAATGCCTATATAGGCATTGTATTGTTTTCCACATGTTGAAGGCCCCATTTAGACACAAGTATAGGGGTATTTATAGTTGTTGGAAATGTTTTTCCACGACAGACACAATGGTGGTGTCAAATTGTAATTTTGAGGCTATTTCAGTTCATTTTTTTTAGCCTCAAAATTTTTCTACCTTGGAGTGCACTTTTGGTTGTACCCGACACTCCCAAGGTACTTTCATATGTGATCCTTGTAACTAGTGATATTTTCTATACACTTGGCGAATCACCATAAGGACACTTATACTAGGGACTACAGACAAAGACACCCTAGACTCTATCCAAGGTTTTTTTTTCTGGATCTACTTCTGAAGACTACAGACGAAGACACTTCAAAAGATTCTCTTCTTTTCTTCTTCTCTCCTCTTATTTTGATCTATGGCTCATTTTATTGTATTGAGTGCATTTTCGATAGAGACCGACACTCTCATATGGCTCATTTTTCCTTGTATTAGGTGCATTTTTAGCAGAGACCGACACCTTCTAGATTGAGTTCACCATGAGGTGAATCTAGTCAGTGACCTACAAGAGGTAACATCCTCTGAGGATGACCTACAAAGGCAACAGACCCAGATGTGGCTGACCCTAAGGCACCCATGATGACCCTGAGGCACTTAGACGGCTGACCTAGTGGCAACAGACCCGTTGAAGTTGCTGACCCTGAGGTAATAGACCAAGATGTATACACAGTGGATCTAGTGTTATTCACAGTTGGAGAGCCAAGCGCAAAGAGCATGAGCCTAGACCAAATCAGCAATAAAGGAGGATGTAGATTTTTTTAGAGAAGTCAACATTAAGGGGGAATGTTACCTAATGTTGACTTATTTTGTTTCTTCTTTAGTTAGGATAGTGCACTTTAAGGGGGAATGTTAGAGTTAAAGTGCACTATGCCTTCACCTTGACACTTGTCAGTTTCTCTTGAAAAGTGTCATGTGTTGAATATAGGCTTATGCCTATATATTGTAACCATTTTTATCAATAATAAATCCCCTTTAGTTTCACTCCTAACAGTTCTTGGGTCCTTTGAAATGATCATTGCGCTCTGCTTCCTAGGTGTGCAAGCAATGAAGAGGGAGAGGAAACTTGGTTCTTGGAGCCTCCTACTAGGGCTTGAGGGATGGACATTGGGATCGTAGGTGTCCCTGAGATTTGCATTCGATGCAGAATACTGGTTTATTTTTATACTCAATAGTTTGGCACCACTATAAGTCCCCATAAATGAGGTTTATGCAGGTTGGGAGTTGGGATGCAAGGTTGGCATTGACACATATCCATGCATAGGCCATGCAGGATCAAACTTTTGTTATAGGGTCAAAAGCAACGAGGTCTTCGATGTATCCTCCAATCCACCCGAGGATATCTTCATGGAAAAAACGGATTGGGGAGATCAGGGAGACAGACCTAGATTGAAGCAAAGTTGATATCCTGGGTTTGGAGGTTGAAATATTCCCTCTATTTTTATCAAAAATAGACTTTTCCTTCCAAATAACTAGGGTCCCTTGGTGAGGATTTGGGCATAATCATTCTGGTTGTTCAGGAAGATCAAGAAGAAATCCCTTGATAAGGCCACAAGATGAAGGCTCCCCTCTATGTGCCATTTGAATCTAGCCCAATTTCTTATGCATTCCATATCAGGTCTCCCTCCCACAAACTTGCCTACAAGGGTGAGGGATTCAGTGGAAATTTTGTCTGCCATGAGCGAGATGGAGAGGACCAAGTTTTCCCTTGATGCGATAATGGGGTGATGATTAAAGTTTCTAGTGGGGCTAGGTTTTGCTTTCCTGATTACCTTCTCAAGGTAAGTCAACCCACCTAGGTCAGGGTCAGGGCTTTTGGGAGAATCCTCCAAGGGAGGGATCTCCCCTTGCTCCAGATCCTGAGAAGGAGCCTCGGGAATCCTACTAGAAAAATCCATAGTTACAGAGGTTGTTGTGGAAGTCATTTTTTTTCCATAAAATCCTTCAGTAGCCTACACATTTTTATCCCTTTCTTTTGTTCCCCATTTTATTAAAATGCAACTTCAAATTCTTTTTGTGTAAATGTATCAGTATGACCAAAGTCCTCCTCATACCAAGAGCGAGCTTTCCCTTGCAAGGAAATCCAAATCTTAAATCTCCATAAACATTCAAAAGAATATAAAGATTTAAAATTTTCCAGTCATTCCTTAGCATCAATATCATATTTGCCAAAAAATGTTGGCAACTCAATTTGGTTTTTTTTTTTTTAAAAGCAGCTAGGGTTTTAAATAATCGAAAACTTTCAAAAATTAAAATTTCTGAAATCTCATATATTCTCTTCTTCAACAATTAAATCTGTAAATTTTCTTTAAATCAAAATAAACAACAACTAATTTGCTTACGTGTATTGAAAGTTATGAGTTTTCTTTTTTCTTTTTTTTTTTCGGCAACCTCAAAAAACAACACCAAATGCTCAAATTGCAATAACTATAACTCCCTCATTACTTATTATAATTCAATAAGTAAGTAGTCATTGTTGTAGTACTCAAAATAAACTGCATACTGATGCAAAAATATGCTGAAAATGATTGCTAAAAAAATTAATATGAATTTTTATTTTTTTTAAACAATTCATGCAGCCAAAAAATAGCTTAAACAACCCAACTTCAAACAACTGTAACTCTCTCAATACTTATCCGAATTTGAAAAATGAGCAGTAATTTTTATAGTAATAAAAATAATCTATATGCTGGTGCCAAAATATTTTGCAAATGAGTGCTGAAAATTTTAATATAAATTTTTTTATTTAAAAAAAAATCACACAGTAAAAAAACAGCGAAAATAACTCAACTTCAAACAACCATAGATTTCTCAATACATGTTATAATTTAACAAATGAGCAATCATTTTTGTATCACTTAAAAATATCTACACAGTGGAGAAAAAGCCTTTTGAAAATGACTGCTGATATAAAAAATATGGCCTCCTCAAAATATGACATTTTTTTGAAAAACGTGCCCTAAATCCTTTCAAAAACAAACCCAATTTGCCCAAATCACTTATTTTATACCAAATGTAATGAACATATTTTCTCATACAATGTGTCTTTTAATAATATATCAAAATATTCAACATGCATCCACAAATAAATTAATTGCACAATAATTTTCTCAATAAAATAGAGATTGATTATACCCTTGAGTTAGACCAACACCATACAATGCTCTTTTTGTAAGGAAGCCACTCCAAAATATTTCTAGGTCCATGAGCTAAGAATTCTCCAAGAATATGTCATATATTTATTCATTTCATAATGGGGTACATCTCTCTTTATACAACAGCATGATGGTTCACCTTCCATGAGTTACAATATGACACATGTGGAGGTTCATCTTCCATGAGTTACAAAGTGCATAATAATATGGCAATATTCCTTGTGGTTACATATGACAATATTCCCCAACGGTTACAAATATGATTCTATGACATACCTATTTATATTTTGACATGTGGCCTTCCTTACTAATTAATTTATGGTTCATACCATTATACAATACAATATTAAATTATTCAATATTAAATACTTATCTTGGTACCTAACAAATCGTTACAAGGTAGGTGTATTTAACATACCTTTGGAAATTATTAAGTTAGTGGTAACCTCCAAATATTCTTAACTCCCTCTAAATGAATTTAACTTCGTTTTAGATGAGTGCTTGGGTCTTCATGAACATTAGGAAGCTTAGAGAAATTTTTCCAAGTGGCACTCAAGGCTTATGCATGCAAGACTCCTTTATAACGCTTCAAATATGAGCTTGTAATCCTAATTATTTCTTTATATTTTCATCCTACATGAGCTGTCTATGTTTATTTATATGCAAGCTTCCTTTTGCAAGCTGGTTTGGTGAGGATGATGTATGGCTATAACTAGATTTCTTCATAGTTCTATGGCACACTTTTGAGCTTCCTTTTGGTGCACATTCACTTCAATATATGCCTTAGTTATAACTCTTTTATTTGCACTTATTTGTAGGTTTTGTAAATTGTTATAATTCCAATTTATGCCATTCTTAAGTGCTTGAAAAATAGTATTGGTTATAACAACTAATAGGTAGCCCTTTTGCTTTATCTTTTACGTAGATGACTTGTTATTGATTTTTTTTTTCTAAATAATCATAAGTGATAATTACCTTATTTAATGGCTTCATTATTGCAGGTGAAACATTGCTTATATGACTGGATTTAATGGAGGAAAATAGTATTTTTAAACACTTTAATTCTTGGATGTGTGAGCTCTTCGGTTGCTCATTTCTCTAACAACAAATATGTTGATCATGTGAGTTCTTTAGTGGCTCCTTCATTTTGTTGGAACAACAATCATGTGAGATCTTTGGTGGCTCCTTCTTCTTGCACGATAAAACATCATTACTACCCCATGTAAATAGTAATACTTTTGTTCTTCTAAAGGAAAAAAAGAGGTGTCTTTTGTAATAGATAGCTCTTGCACCAAAATGAAGATTTTTTATGTAATCCTTCTTGTTTTTTATTATTTGGATGATATTCAATCCAAGTTGTTGTTTTGAATAAATATTCCTGCACTCTACGATAAAAATAACCCCTTATATTCTCCTTGAATATTGATACTTCCAAGGTCTCAATTTGAGGCTTCCTTCAAGTACTTTAATGGTGGATTTCTACTCTACATTTTTTCTTGTTATGGTGGCTTATTTTGGCCACAAAATTGTTGTAAAAGTTTATATAGTTTTGTTCCTTATTTTTTAAACAACACAAACTAATTAAGAGCAAATAATTAAAAAATCAATTGGTATGGTGCTTAATAGATTCACTTTTAATGGTAAAAATAATTTCATCTTATTTATCCACTAAGTTCTCAAAAATTCTCTTGAAAATTCTACTGCAACCTTTCAAGCATAATCTAGAATGAGTTTCACTATAAACATAGTTGTAGGATCTAGTCTTCTTTTTTCTCTTCAAGATATAATATAGGTAGTTGATTGTAACTTTAAAATCTAATCAACTCCTACTGTGCAAATGAACCTTAAAAGAAATTTCTCTTTTTTGCACTTTATAAGACTACAATTCAATTTTCTTCTTTACAAATTTTGATCTAATATAAGGTGCTTTAAAAAATCTGATAAGTAATCAACTTAATGAATCTACTTGCACTAATAGTTGCTTATATTTTTGAAATATTTTTGTAGAGGATGTAGATCAGGCTTGTTGCTTTATATTTCTACAACTTTTGTTATATTTTCCAAAAAGCTCCTCCTTCACCAAAAATAGATCTCGAACTTTCTTTCACGAGCTTGGGGTTGGATTTAGAGAAGTCGTTATGCCTTATTATTGTGAAAGGTAACACTCAAATATCTTAGATTTGGTAAGATTCTTCTATATTCAAGTCTTCTTGTCGAATTTTGACTTCAATAAGGATATTCTTCTCAAGACTCTAAATATCTTGTGGTCTTTTATATATTCTTTGGAACTCCTTGCCAATTATTCTTCTCCTTTTTGGGCTTGTCGGATGGCAACAATTTTCCCAATTCTTTCAAAACAATTCTCCTTGATGGATAATTTCTCCAATAAATTCTTCTATGAACTCTTTTGATGATCTTGCTTCAAAAACAAGGCTCTCCAAACCTTTTTTATTGAAACCCATCCTAGGTCTATGATTTTGCAATTTCTTTGGTCTTCCTTGAGACCTTTCACTTTAACTTCTAGAATTGAGATCTCGTTGGATCTCTTAATTTTGATGATTCTAGATTAGAACAAGGCTCTTATAGTCCTTATCATATTTCCAAGAATGGAAGTTTATTCAATGATATATTCACTTGATCTCTTCACCGTCAAGTTTGATTCAAGTGCTGGATTGATTCTGAAGAAAGCAATCTTCCTAACTTGCTTGTAGGAAGTTTTCCAACTCACTAAATATCCTTTCCCTACAATAAATTATTAGTACTAAAATCTAAATTTTATTCTGAATAAAATAATCTCTTTTGGAGTCTTCTTTAGGATCAAATATTTTGTGGCCTTTTCTTAGATTAAGGCTTCTATGGCTTTTTTTGGATCAAAGCTTTTGTGGTCTTTTTTCAAATCAAGGATTATGTGGCATTTTATTTTTTTATATCAAGGCTTGTGTGGCCTTTTATTTTTAGATGAAGGCTTTTGTGGCCTTTCTATGTGAAGTTAACTTTATCAATGGAGATATTCAATCTCTATACTTCACCACGACTCTTTCTCCTATAGTCTCTTCTATAGTATTATTCTCTTGCAAGAACTAATATTTGCACTATGAAGGCACTTTGAAATTCGAGCAACGAATTTGAAATATCTTGGCTTTATATTATAGGATATGTCCCAATCATCTAAGAGTTATTTCCCTACAATAAAAGAAACTTAAGGAAATAGTAAACTTTTTAGACCTCTTAGATAAGCTTCACTAGTTGATTCATCAAACTAGTGGATCAAAAGTTGAGTCCTTATCTTCATGAGATTTTTTGTAACTCTATGGGAAAACTTTGAGCCAAATGAATTTCACAATTCCTCTTTATATTCTATTATACCAAAAAATCATAAGGTAATAAAATTTACATGCAACGGGTCCAATGGAACATATAATTTGTAAAAACTAAAGCTATGGTGATTGGTCCTATTTTAACAATAGTAATTTCTCAAAGCTCTCCCTACCACCTTGATTATTTTGAATTTTTTTGCAAGATCCTATGCACTATGGTGAAATGGGAATCATAAAAAATTAGGCTCAATAATAATGGTGGTTCTCCTCTCAATCTACAGTAGCTAGTTCTACTGTGACTAGATATACCATGGCTCTGATACAATTATTAGATTTTGAGGTAGATAATAATGGAAGATGACAATAATAATATAAAAAATATATAAGAGAAAGTAAATTCATGAGATTTCAAAAATATTCTATAAATATAAATGATGGAAATGAATACAATATTGTTATAAAGGAAATGGACACTCCATGCAAGACATTATAGGACTACATTGTACACCATCACTAATGGAGTTACACATTAATACTAGTACTACCTAATATCTTGAAAATATCTTACAATGAGGCCCTTTTATAATGGAAGATAGATTCCTTGGCCAAAACTCTACCTATTTGTACAAGGGACACCTTGCATATTTACAAATTGCACATTGACAGTTGTGCATTTATTAGATTGCATAAAGTAACTAGATAACTTCCCCCTAAAGTAATATAATGTCCTAAGTAGGGAAAGGTACCTTTACATGATTCAAATGATGTAATAGACTCTAAATATAATGCAAATATCAAACAGTAATCACATATAATACTGTCATATGATCAAATAATAATCACATAATGCTTACATATAATATTGCACAAAATACATAAAATATTATTGATCAAAGGTCTAATAGTGCATGCATAAATCTATTTTTTGATGCTTATTATAATTCTTTTTCATACATTTACAATCACATGTGACTCTTCTAGTTCCAGGCTCTCCTGTTGGCTCTGTTTTCTGAGCATACCCAATAGTCAAATACATCTATGCCTTTTGTTTTTCCCTATCACCCATCTCAGTTCTCAAGACTGGAAATCCTCCTCCGCATTTGTCCTAGCCAATTACTTCCCTCAAGGTGGTTTCTTTTCTTTTTTAGGTATCATTTTCTATTTTCCTATCAGTTCTAGATGTGCTTCAGGGATTTCCCTATTTACTTTCCTTTGCATGCTCTGTATTTTCATCAACATTTTTGTAACTGCATCCTCCTATTTTTCCTTAGCCCTCCTTTCCCCTATTCCTATCATCATTTGTATTCAACCATGAAGGAGGCAAAGCCTATTTTCATTGATCATGAGAAGTTCAAATTTTATTCCATTGTCATTGACATGCTGAAAGACAAAGGTGGTCTCATAATATTTTTCAATATGTTTTGTGGAATTTATGGAGAGGTAACCGATGTTTTTGCTACCTCGTGGAACAACGATACAGTGACCATTCATGGAGTGGAATTTCAAATAACTATAGAGCTATTGGTGGAGCTCACTGGCATGAATATGGAAGGCAAAGTGGTAAGGAGTAACAAGCACAACTAGGATGCAGAGCTAACCCATTTTGATAAGAACTCTATAATCCACAAGCTTCATAAAAAGGTTTTGTATCGTCACGACTTGTCCACCCCCTATAAATAAATTTTAGATCCCATCATGCAATATTTGACTGCAGATAATCCTGAGTCCCAACTTTGCTATTTCCATCTTGCTTTCATAAATCACTTTCATGAAGAAAATATGATGAACATCCCTCCTGCACTGTATTGGTCCTTAGAATATGCTATTATTTCCACCTGGTCAAAGAAGGAAGAGGGCTTTCCCTATAACCAAGGTCTTTTCAAATTCCCCCACAGGTTTCTCCTTCTTAAATTCCCAAAAGGTAATATTAAAGCTCCTGAATCCTCTCAAGAGAAATCATCCTCCTATCCTAGCCTTAAGACCTCTAGGCCCAAGCGTAAGGACAAAAGTGATAAACCCTACCCTATTTCTAACATTAGGAAAAATGCCAAGGTTGAGAAAACTCCAATCAGTTGTTCCCAACATCTCAAGTTCAAATAAGCATATGAAATTCCTACCCCGTCCTCTATAAAACCCAAAAAAGAGTCATCCAATTCTCCAGATATCATTAAAAAATGCCTTCATAAATTGGCTATTCATGCCACATCTGTTACCATCAATAATTTGGAGTCTGCTCATATGTAATTGGTAAGGCTATAGTGAATCTCAAAGAACAAAATTATGCCCTTAGTATTATATTATTCTACGATACTTTCAAATACATTCTGGCAATTTCTGCTATGGAGGGACCTTTCGAGGCCAAGGAGAAGGTGAAGGATGAAGACGTAGTGTAGATTGCCAAGGAAGCTTGTGTTGAATCCCCAAATTATGGACCAAAGGATGACATTAAGGAAGCTAATTTGGAAGTTACTATGTCATATACCATGCAGATCGATATCCCTAAATAGTTTTATTTGTAGGTCCTGGTGGTGATTACCGGTTTTCATCCTTT
>JAQPPZ010014539.1:0-106932 GCA_028583015.1 Wollemia nobilis
TTTTTGATCTTGTTCTCACAATCAAAAAGAGCATTTTAAATGCAGTTCTTTGAGCTTCGTCAGTCTTGGATGGAGATTTATATTTTAAAAAAATTCCATAAGAGCTATTTCTCCCTAGGAGAGGATCTGGAGAAGTCCCTATTGGACCCTCCTGGGGTAGAAATCTTGCCTTCATATCCACAGCAACCAAAAATCTCTTCGGCAACCCAACTGATGCCCTAGATTTTCCCTAGCTCCAGAAACCCTAGTTCATCGCTTCCCGCCTGCTCGCTTCCTACAATTTTTCATAACTGTGCAATATTGAAAACCACACACCTCATAAATATCTTGACCATTTAAATCTTGAATAAGCATGGACTGGATCAAAACCATATGTCTCCTTATTCAAGATTTTTTTTTGTACTTCTTGGGCGTACATCCCAAAGAAGAAAAGGAAGGCTCTAGATAAGAAAAGCAAAAATCTCATATTTGTTGGTTATTGTGAGGAAATGAAAGCATGCAGGCTCTTTATCCCACAACTCATGAGGTCTTTTTCATAGGAATGTCCAATTTGATGAAACATTCCCTTAGAAAGATCCTCAACCATCATCTTCCTCTATTGAGCCTTATCCTATAGTAGAACCTCAATATAATGAAGAACCAACTTTAGAGATTAATTTAGAGATTTATGATCAAGATGAGGAACCTATAACTCCAACTCAAAGTCTTTCCACTCCTTCCACTATGCCAAAATGGGTCCGCACCATTGTTAAAGAAGCTACTCCTTACATAAAAAATCTTCCATCATCCAGATTAACCAACTCCATAGGGTTTTGTCTGTCAGTCTATTTCCTATGATCCTCAATCCTTCAAAGAAGCAAATGGTATTAAATAATGGGATGATGTCAAGGAAAATGAATTCAATTCCTTAATAAAAAATGAAACTTGGGATTTAGTTCCCCTACCTAAAGGAAGGAAATTAGTTCATTGTAAATGGATTTACAAAACAAAATATGGGCCTAATGGAGAAATTGACAAACACAAAGCTCGCCTAGTAGACAAAGGTTTCTCTCAAATTGAAGGAATTGATTATGGTGAAACCTTTGCACCAGCTACCAAAATGGATTCTATTAGACTGGTCTTTGCTCTGGCTGCTTCCCAAAAGTGGTATGTCTTTCAAATGGATGTAAAAAGTTCTTTCTTACATGGGGAGTTAAAGGAAGATATATTCATGGAATAACCTCTTGGTTTCACTCAAGACTCCTCTCTTGTTTGTAGGCTAAATAAGTATCTCTAAGGCCTCAAACAAGATCCTAGAGCTTGGTATGAAAAAATGGACTCCTTCCTTCTTTCCTCGGGTTTTTCTCATTATGATTCTGATAACATAGTCTACATTTAGAGAGATGAAGTAAAAATCACCATACTTGTTTTATATGTTGATGATATACTACTCATTGGTAGTGACTTCACTCACATTCATAATATAAAAGACTTCCTCTTTGGAAAATTTTATATGGTTGATCTGGGTCTAGCTCATTACTTCCTTGGGATCCAAATAAATTAAATAAATGCAAGAATTTCATTGTGTCAACAAAAATACACTCTATATCTTCTTCAAAGGTTTAATATGACAGATTGCAAACCTTCTCCTACATATTTTAAGTCTGGAGTCAATCTAAGTACTTCCTGGACATCCCCTCTATGCGATGCAACTCTATACCATAAGATTGTAGGGAGTCTGCTATACCTTACTCATACTCATCTAGATATCTCATATGTTGTTGGCTTAATATCTAGATTCTCACATCAACCTCATTTTAGTCACTGGCAAGAAGCAAAAAGAATCCTCTACTACTTGGAAGGAACTACTCACTTTGGGCTCTTATATGAGGGAAAATCCATGGATATCATTGGCTACATAGATTCATATTGGGCAGGTTCAGTAGAAAACAAATGTTCAACTTTTATGTCTTTTGTCTTAGGTCTTCACCAATTGCTTGGTTATGCAAAAAACAAGCAGTGCCCTTATCATATACAGAGTCAGAATACAGGGTAGTAGTTTTAACAAGTTAGGAAGATCTGTGGCTTCATCATATTCTAATATAATTTGGTTTTTCCAATGAAAAACCTCTTACTCTTTGGTGTGACAATCAGAGCACAATTTATATTGCACGCAATCCAGTTAAGCATAAATGCATCAAGCACATTGAGATACACATGCACTTCATTCGACAACATATTTAGAATGGGGGCATATACTTGGACTATATTCCAACTAAAAATAAAGTTACATACATCTTCACCAAGTTATTTCCTTCTCCGTGTTACATATAGTTGTAAGTGAAACTTGGAGTATTACAGCTACATTGAAACATAGGTCTTTTCACCTCTCCTTTTATTATTGTATTCTCTATAGGATGGTTTTTCCCATGTGGTTTTTTTTATCATCTCTCCCTTATATATTATACATGAGTACCTCATTAGGCCATATTTTGGAGACCCATTTTTTTTGTTATTAAGGAAAATCTTCACCATCCAAAGACATGACTCTTTATTTCATAGCAGATGCTTTTTCGCATGTGGTTTTTTCATCATCTCTCATATATATTGTAAATGAGTACCTCATCAGGCCATGTTATCAGGACTCGGTTTATTTGTATTAAGAGGAAAATATTTTCAAAGACACGCCTCTTTATTTTCTCTTTTTTGATAGATGGTTTTTCCCATGGGGTTTTTACCATCTCTTAAGAAAAGAAACCATTGTACATGAGTACCTCATAAGTCTCTATTTTCAGGACTCATTTGCACAATACACCCCTAGTATCACTTAAGGGGAAGTGTTAGAATAAGTAATTATTCTCTTAAATTCTACTAGGATAGACTTACTTGAGTTTCCACTCCTTCATGAGTCAGGTGAACTCTCAGTTATAGTCTACATCAGATTTTATGAGTTGTTGTAATCCAATGGCTCTCAATGATCAAATTTGTTATTTATACAAATTTGATCCATGGAATATTCAATAAGTTCTACTCTTTCATCATATTTTTTGTAATGCTTTGCATTTCTATTTTAGGAAATTCTAACATATTTAAAATAGAGAATTGTACCTTTAATTTACAAAATGACATGAAACAATCACATCTTTGTATTCACTCATATCAAATGACCATATTATAATTGAATCTAAATATTTATACACAACACTAATGTATTCACGCTCAACGTGACTAGTGAAAATAAGATACTTTGTACATAGTCTCATATAAAATAATAACACAAGTTACTTTCCTCTACGTCAAGATTTATGACTGGAAATAAATCAATAAAAATATATGAAACTATAATGCTTTACATCAAGGTTCTAGGTACTACCATGCACTTATGTTCTATTTTCCTCCTATGAGCCACATTTTCAATATTAATGCATGAAACGGGTTAATTGTAACCCTAACCCTTTCTGATTCAGATATCAATATTTTTCTAAGTGGAGTCTCTAGGTTCCCAAAAGAAAATTCATAGCATTTTTATATGCATAAATCTTGGCACCCGATGCTGAAGTAATCTCAAAGGAAATGGAATGCATAAGGTTTTGCAAATCTTCACAAATTTCTTTCACATAATCCAATTATCCGGTGAATTCAAGGATCAGAATAATAATTCTACCATACAATGCATCTATGACTATATGCACCCATCATTTCAGAACACAACAACATGCAATAGTTTTTATTTTACATTCCTTCATCACTATAAATATTCCATGACACATCACACAACATGCAGTATTAATTCATATTTTAGAGAAGGTAAAATAATCTCAGTTTCCATCCATATATTCACACATCAACCTACCATTGCTTAAATTCATAAGTACATGTATCACAGTAAATCCAGAGGATTTAAATTCGATTTATTAAATTTTTTTAAATTTTAATAATATAAGAGCCCTTATCGATTCAACCTTACCTCCAACTCGATTTCTTTTCCCTATTATCTAATCCATTTTTTCCTTTAAAATTTTACTTTCTTCTTCCACTGAGAAACCACACACCATCTTCCACCACTTTCTCCTCTCTGTTTGCCATCAAAATGATGGTTTTTCCCACCACCTTTGTACGTAAGAATCGATGGCAGTTTCAAGCTTGTTCTTCTAACACTTTTCCAAGTGGTCACCACTACTCCCTTCTAACAACCATCTAACCTCTGTTGCTATGCCAAAAAGTCCCTACTTGTCTTTTGCAAAGAATACCCAAGCTTTCCTTTAATGTTAGGATCATTATTGTATTCATCCATTTTTTTATACTAATTTTTAATATAACATTACTTAGAGCATTTTGTTTACATTACCTCCAAAACATCCATAAAGCAAATATCATAATTTTTTTTTTTTATGAAACTTATATATATTGGTTTTTATACCATAAATTATATTTTTAATATATATAAAAATATACAAGTATATAATTAAGTCTTAAACAAATTCATCCCTCAAAAGAACACAAATGTTTCCTTTAACTTCAAAATTATTTTTAATCATTTTCCATTTGTTTCATTAATTTTTTTAACTACGACTCCCATGCATTAAGAATCTTAATTGTCATTCAACGTCACAGTTTCAAAAAATATCAAACATCAAACACTCCTATGAATGGAGCTATATGATATGGATACTACATGGACCGTTGGTGAATACATTACCCATAGGGTTCATTACCCCTATCAACTGGCGAATACACCACTGCTCATCATCTCCCTTGACTTACCTCTCATCGCAATAATTCTTTTACCCTATTGAGGAGACCACTTTTCTTTGCATTTTCTTACCAGTAATAAAACCTGTCTCCTACAACCACAGATACATTAGCAGTATATCATCCTTGAAGACA
This sequence comes from Wollemia nobilis, assembly GCA_028583015.1. Lineage (NCBI taxonomy): Eukaryota > Viridiplantae > Streptophyta > Pinopsida > Araucariales > Araucariaceae > Wollemia > Wollemia nobilis. The sequence goes on from JAQPPZ010014539.1 coordinate 4,867, forward strand.
AATTAGGTGTACCCGGGGTGTAGGTGAACTAGAGTTTTTGAGGGTTGTTACATACTCCCCCTAATATCCTCAAATCACAACCCCTGTAAGAGTTTACATTCACCATTAAAAACATAAATAAATAAAAAATTAATAGCATAATCATAGAAATTCAATCCATAACATTTTCCCAATATTAACACAAGCTCCTAATGTGGTTCATCATTCATTATAAAAACATGCATGAATAGTAAATACATGTATTATTTTGCATAACTCAAGATGTAATAATATTCAAAACATAACTTAAGAGTAATATGATATGCACAAATATTAGATCTATGTATCACACTTCACAAACCAAGATATGATACTGGTACTACTTGATCATAAAACTATCTCATGATGATCATAATGTTCGGATTCTATTCAAATAAAAATAGAAACTGTCTCTTCATATAGGCCACATCTTCCCACGTAGCACTATTCTTAGAAAAATAGTCCCACTGGACCTTGCATTGTTCAATGTTTCGTTTTCTCAACTTCTTGGTACGATATCCAAGGATCTTGATTGGTCACACCTCAATGTGCAGGGGATCATCCATATGTAATTGATCAATATTCCAAACATGTGAGAGATCAACAACATATTTCTTGAGAAGGGACACATGGAACATATCATGAATTTTTGATATATTAGGTGACAAGTCTAATTTATAGGAAACTAGGTTCAATTATCAATATTTCAAAAGTCCCTACAAATTATGGACTAATTTTAGAGGGTTTGATAGAACTTTTAGTAGGTTTAACTCTTAAGAATACTCTGTCTCCCACAAAGAATACCCTTGGCATTCTCTTCAATTCCCCATAACTCTTTTATCAATTCGAGGCTTCCTTGAGCCTTTGAAAAATTTCGTTGAGTTGGTCTTCCATTTCCCTGACCATATCTGACCCGATCACCACCTGATCCTTTGGATTACTCCATAACAATGGCATTCTACACCTCTTTCGGTACAAAACCTCAAATGGAGCCGTACCTAAAGAAGTATGATAACTATTATTATAAACAAACTCAACTAGAAAAATATAATATTTCCACTTTGTCTGATGGTCCATACAATACATGCGAAGCATATCCTCTAAGACTTGATTCACCCTTTCAATTTGTCCATCTATTTCTAGGTGATAAGCAGTACTAATATTGAGTTTTTTTCCATGCTTGGTGTAAAACTTGCCAAAAATCAGATGTGAATTGAGAATCCTAGTATGATATAATGGTCTAAAGGAATCCATGTAGCCTTACCACTTCCTTGGAATATTTTTGGGCTACAGTAGGAGCTCAATATTTTATATTTCCTAGAAAAAATGTGCCACCTTAGTCAATTTGCCAACTACTACCAGAATGACATCATGCTGGAAATGATTTTTAGGGAATCTGACTATAAAATCCATAGTTACCACTTGCTATTTGTATTGTGGAATGTCATGTGAAAATAAGCATCTAGTTGGATGTAAATGTTTTGTTTTCACTTTTTGACATTCTAAACACTTAGCCACAAATTCAGCAATGTTCTTTTTCATTCCTAACCAATACTATTTTTTTTTTCAAAATTTCATATATCTTTACATAGCCTGGATGTGCAGAATATGGAGTACTATGTGCTTCTTGTAGGATCACATTTCTCATGTCCTAATCATCAGGTACCACTAACCTATTTTTGAAGAACAATGTATCATTCCCGATCTTAAATTCCTTTTCTTTTTTAGATTTTTGTTGAACTAAGTTTCGATACTTTTGAGAATATTCATCTTGAATTTGTAATTATCTTATTTGGTTGATTATAGTAGATTGAAAATGTGACATAACATAGAGATGTATTTTTCTACTTAAAGCATCTACCAATTTATTTTCTTTTCCCTTAATATACTCTATGCCAAAGTCATATTTCGCCATAAACTCCATCCATCACCTTTGTATAGCATTGAGAGTTAGCTGAGTAAAGATACATCTTAGGATTTGATGGTCTACTCTAAGCTAAAAATATTTACCGAGTAGATAATGACATCATATTTTCAAAGCATGCACCACCGCAACTAATTCTAAGTCATGTATGACATAGTTTAGTTCATGCTTCTTAAGTTTTCAGGATTCATAAGCAATGACACCGTCCCTATGATAACCCCACCTAATACTTCCAAAGAAGCATCAATACATACAAAAAATGGTTTCTTAGGATCTGCAATTTTGAGAAGAGGTGCTATCGTTAGGTTTTCTTTAAGAATTTTGAAGGCTTCCTCACATCGTTCTATCCATTTAAATGCTTTTCCTTTATTTTGGATATTGGTTATTGGATAAGCTATCTTAGAATTTTTTTGAATAAATGGACGATAATATCAAGCCATCCCCATAAAACTTCTTACCTTGGAGACATTTGTGGGAATATGCCAATCAATGATAGCATTAATCTTCCTTAGGTCAACGAATATCCCTTCAACTGAGATTACATGTCCCAAATACTGTACCTAGGTTGCATTAAATTTAAATTTGGATATTTTTCCATATAATTGATTCTTTCTAAGTATTTCAAGAACAATCCTCATGTGTAAATCATGTTCTTCCTTGCTCTTGGAATAGATCAATATGTCATCTAGAAATATTAACACAAATCGATCTAGTTATTCTCGAAACACACTATTCATAAAATTCATAAAGGTTGCCGGAGCATTTGTCAACCCAAAAGGCAACACTGTGAATTCATAATGTCCATATCTAGTTTGGAAAGCAGTTTTATGGATATCTTCCTCTCGAATTCTCAACTGATGATATCTAGATCTAAGATCAATTTTGGAGAAAATTGTGGCTCCTTTCAACTGATAAAAAAAATCATCTATTCTAGGTAGAGTACTTATTCTTAATAGTCATTTTTTTTAACATTATATAATAAATACATAACCTTAATGTCCCTTATTTCTTTTTCACAACGAACACTGGTGCACCCCATGGTGAGACACTGGGTTTAATATGTCCTTTTTCCAAAATCCCCCGAGTGAATTTTTCTCCCCCCCACATTTTAATCGACCCAACAAAAAACACCCACGCCGAGCGCCGCTGCCCCCCAAAAAACATATAAAAAAAAACCCCCCCCCCCGCGCCGACCCCCCAAAAAATTATTAAAAAAAAAACCCCAAAACACAATAAACCGGGGATGGATGGGGAAAACACCCACCCAAATAAATTTTTTTATTAAGTTTAACCACAAAGACTCTACTACCCTTTTTCATAGCTCTCTTAACTTGCATTGTAGTCATAAGATGTGGTTCCACTATTTCACATCCACAGTGTACCCGAATCCTTTGCTTATTGTCATCATTGAATTCCATCCATATTTCTTCAAAATTTAATAGTGCCTGATGTGCTCTAAGTTAGTCTATACCTAAAATTATGTCAAAGGCATGCAAAGGATCTATGTATAAGTACCATTAGGTTTTCCCTTGAGGTAGCATTATTTGAGGATCAAATAGACATTGGTTAACAGTATAGGTTTCCCCGGACCCATACTCAACTTTCCCCCCATTATCCATAAATCCAGGTGTTTCCGGTATGTCCCTCAAAATATTTGGTGAAACAAAACTATTAGTTGCTCCAGAATCAACCAAAATATAAATATTTTTATTATAAAATTTGTCCTTCAATAAGAAAGGTATTACTTGGCCATTGAGTTTAGAGTTACCTATTGCTGCATATATCTTAGGTGGAGGTTCCAAAAGTTCTTTCAAGGTAAAATTGTGGTGTTAGGAACCTATCCTTAAATGCCAATACAAATGTATCCCAAGGTACATAGACAACCCCTACATTATGAGTTTTTCTATATGTATCCCACCAGTCAATGACAGATCCAATCAATCAAAAGACTACCCACAAGGTTTTTGATGTGGATGAAAGGGTCCTAACAACAAAGTATGCTTCCAAACTATTCAACCATATTTTAGCCTCTTCCCCATCACCTTTGCCATCAAATTTGGCTATATCAATTAGTTGCATATCCTTGTCCAATTCTGAACCTACTTGTTTCCTTCACTGGGTTAATAGTTGGCTCATCCTCAACTATTACCATTTCTTTACTTTTGGAAAAATTTTCTATTGTTTTCTACTGATGGGATATCATTTATTATTTCTAATCCAGCTGAGATTTTTGTTGTTCCATATGTTCTATCATTTGGAAATTTTGTTGTGCCATGTGTTTAGCTATTTGAGCATTTTGTTGCTCCATTTTTTCTTTCTATTGAATCATTTTCTCCCACAATAGTTGTATCATTCGAACCATTTTATCCTCCTTATTAACCGGTTATTTTTCCTTTCTAACCAGTTCTTTTTCCTTCCTATTTTCCTAAGGATGTTCCGTGGCTTCCTCTGATGCCCCAATTTGCATAACTTTTCATATGACCCTTCTAGGGTTCTCGGTCAACCCTTTTCACTGAACCATCGTAGTTATTTTTGAGGAACTAGATTTTTGCCTAGATGCCATTGCTTGCCTAGCAAAAACATGAGCCTTGTCAACTTATCAAATCTCAGGTGAACACATTCATAATGTTAATTTAGTTTTAACATGACTTTCTAAAATTTTATTATTTAAAAGATTTGCAACCTTTTCTCTGATACCAAATGTAACACCCCAAGTCTACCCACTTGGTTGTCCAACATCAAAGAATGTAATTTTGATAAAAAGTTTTCTTTTTATTTTTAAAAACCTTATTTCATTTTTCTAGTATGAGCATGTTAATTTCATCTTCATGAGTGCCATTCCGCTGCAGCCAAAATACTCATGAGATCAATATTGGCTAGATCCCGCATAGTTGCCTCTTTTGAACTTCACTCTCCTCCCGAGATTCCAAGTTCAGGCAGTGGGTTTCTTTTCCTCTAGGGCCCATAACACCTAGAGGTGTGACGCATAACTTTCTCAATGTATTTACATGAATTTATGAATTGGTATCTTTATGTCATGTAAGACTTAGTGCATACATGCTCGAGCTAGATGATCATCCATTATTTTTGAGCATCATCTAAGGTCTTACCAATACCCTGGTAGCACCCAACATCTTGTGTAGATTAACCAACATGATGTCCCATACCATCACGCTGTTGGTCTCACCTAGTCTAACACATTTCACCACTCTTCACTAGCAGGGTTAACCTAGAAGAGATACCCATACAACTCTTCGTTACCTCCCATTCTGACCTTTTTCCCGTCAGAAATATAGTTAGAGCCCTATTCCATGATGATTACCTACCCGCCTCATCATTAAAACTTATTTCCATGGTGATTGCCTACCCACAACACCAATTATTCTATCTTCTCAAGATTGACCTTCTCGTAATATTGATATTTAACAAGGTTATTCTACCCACAATATTAGGTTGCATTTATGGTTTAATCAGTCCTCAATTTTGAAATTCACTTTTCACAAAATTAGCTATAGCTAAGTTTAATAATCACCACTCTATATTGGTTTGTAACTCAATAAGTTATCGAATGCTTTCTAGATTCCAACTTCCTCTAATTGCAGATAAAGCTAATCGGAAATTAAAAGAACTTGAAAGTATAGTAAATAAAACATTACTATCTTATTCCAATATTACTATTGAATTCTATTCTATATTCAAATCAAAACTACCTCTAAATATAATGAGAAGAAAAACATCCTTTCAATCATTATAGTTCCACAACACTTACACTACACAATAAGTGACTAAACGTTTTCTCTCAACTGACTAAGTTTTGGGTATAAGCTCCACAATGAATGGTCTGGAAAGCCTTTAAAAAGAAGACTTATTTCCTTTGATTAAATTAAGGAAACTAAAATCCATACATGAACCTTACTAAATTTCATGATAAACTATCTTCATGCTAAGGTTTTCGACTATTGTCACTAATGAGTTTATGCTTGGTTTTAATCTAAAAAACTTTTCCAATGAACTCTCATACCCGACTTTTGTTTAAATTGAATATATTTCTATAAGAAAATAAACTTTCACCGTATGCTAAACTGAAACTTCCCTTCTAATTGTTTTAGTAATATCTATTTTTAAACTATACCATAATCTTGTTACACTGCTTTTGAATAGACGAAGTAGACTATAAATCAAATGTTAGTCCAAACCCATTCTTTTGTTCCCCAAATTTTTACATGGTTTTCCCACTCCTACGTAGAGTTTTAAGGTTTATTTGGGGAGTTTTAGATAAACAACTAAATCCTTTCATTTCCAATTTGAACTTGTGTAAACTAGAACCAAGTTTACCATCGTGGTTTCCAAACATGTAACATATCAGTTGAATAAATGGAAAAAGACATCGTTCATAGCATACTAAATTAAGTTTCTAGAACTAAATTAAGCATTAGATTTAAAATAGAGACTTGTACCTTTAATTTACAAAGTGACATGAAATAATCACATCTTTGTACTCATTCCTCATATCAAATAACCATATAATAGTTGAATCTAAATATTTATACACATCATTGATGTATTCATGCTCAATGTGACTATTGAAAAATAAGATGCTCTGTACTTAGTCTCAAATAAATTAATAACACAAGTTAATTTCCTCTATGTCAAGATTAACGAATGGAAATAAATCAATAAAAGCATCTGAAACTATAATGCTTTACATCAAGGTTTTGGGTACAACCATGCACTTATGTCCAAAATTTATGTTCAATATCAAAACACAATATACAATCTATGTTCTATTTTCCTCCCATAAGAAAAGTTTTCAATATTAATGATGGAACAGGTTAACTGTAACCCTTTGTGATTTAGATATCAATATTTTTCTGAGTGGAGTCTCCAGGTTCCCAAAATAAATTTCACAACTTTTCTATCAACTCTATATGCATAAATCTTGGTACCCAATGCTGAAGTAGTCTCAAAGGAAATGATATGCATAAGGTTTTGCAAAGCTCCACATAATTCTTTCACATCATCCAATTATCCGGTGAATTCAAGGGTCAGAATGGTCGTTCTATAATGCAATGCATCTATGACTATATGCACCCATCATTTTCAGAACAGAGAACAACATGCAATAGTTTTTATTTTACATTACTTCATCACTATAAACACTCCATGACACATCACACAACATGCAGTATCAATTCATATTTAAGTGAAGGCAAAAAAATCTCAATTTCCATAACATATTCACACAACAACCTCTCATTTCTTAAATTCATAAGTACATGTATAACAGTAAATCCAAAGTATTTAAATTCTATTTTAGTTTTCAATCAACCAACATGTAGCAACAACAAATCAAAAGATTTAAATTTTGTTAAGTTTTCATTCAACTAGCCTTTAGCCATTTTCCATCACATAAATCGAATAAATCAATGAATCTTTAAGAGATCATGCAATACAGGCTTCACACATTTTGATCGATTTTTCTTATTTGATTTCCCTGAGTCATTCACTCAACACACAATTGAATTTTCCTTCAGAATGTTTTTTTAAATTTTAATAATATAAGAGCCCTTACCGATTCAACCTTACCCCAAACTCGACTTCTTCTTTTCCCTATTCTCTAATCCCTTATTTCCTTCCAAATTTTACTTTCTTCTTCCACTGAGAAACCACACACTATCTTCCACCACTTTCTCCTCTCTATTTGCCATGAAAATGATGGTTTTTTCCACCACATGTGTACGTAAGAATTTGCGGCAGTTTCAAGCTTTTTCTTCTAACACCTTGCCAAGTGGTCACCACTACTCCCTTATAACAACCATCTAACCTTTGTTTCTATGCTGACAAGTCTCTACTTATCTTTTGAAAAGAATACCCAAGCTCTCCTTTAATGTCTGGATCATTATTACATTCATCATTTTTTTATATTAATTTTTAATATAACATTGGTTAGAGCTTTTTGTTTACATTACCTCCAAAACATCCATAAAGCAAATATCATAATTTGTTTTTTTTATAAAATATATATATATATATATATATATATATATAGATGTTTATACCATAAATTATATTTTAATATATAAAGATATACAAGTATATAATTAAGTCTTAAATAAATTTATTCCTTTTATTATACAAATATATAAGCATATAATTAAGTTTTAAATAAATTCATTTCTCAAAAGAACACATATATGTTTCCTTTAAACCTCAAAATTCTTTTTAATTATTTTCCATTTGTTTCATTAATTTTGTTAACTACGGCCCCCATGCATTAAGCATATTCATTGCCATTCAACATCACAATAAAAAATATCAAACATCAAACACTCCTATGAATGTAGCCATATGATATGCATACTACATGGACCACTGACAAATTTATTGCCCACAGGGTTCATTACCCCTATCAACTAACGAATACATCACCGCTCATCATCTTCATTGATTTACCTCTCACCAGAATAATTCTTCTACCCTGTTGAGGTTACCACTTTCCTTTGCATTATCTTGCCAGTAATAAAATATGTCTCCTGCAACCACAAATACATTAGTAGTATCTCATCCATGAAGAAAAATTAAGCGTATAGGAAATAGAGTTTTGGAGGGTTGTTAAAAATTGTGATGATATACTTTATCATACAAGTATGCATAAGTATATAGAAGTATATATAAAATAAAAATGCCTAATGGGACATTAGAGAATATAGAAGTCATTTTCTAGATACAACCTTTGATATAGAAACAAATGTGCCCATGGGGACTTTAGATTATGTGATACGGTATTACTATGATACATATAAAGATGTGCCCAGGGTGACTAAGTTAGATAATTTCATAAGGTACATATAAATATGTACCCATGGAGACTTTAGATAAGTCCATAATACATTACTATGATATAAGATAAATGCATTATTTTTTTATGCCCTCCAAAATATGTCAAAGTAGCATTTATTATTTTTTAATTTATTTTTATTTTTTATATTGAAAATTTGTAAATGGATTTACCTCAAACTAAATATTTTTGAGTAATTTATAGATGCACCAAATGATAAAATACTTACCTCTATTTCATAGAAGACTTGTGCTTTTCCTTTATACAAATATCATAAAGGACTTCTACTTTACCTTTAGAAAAATATTATAAAGGATGTTTGTTGATGAATTTTCCTTTAGAAAAATGTCTAAGGGACTTTTATTTTACCTTTATATAAATGTCATAAAGGACTTATAATTTGATACTTACCTCTAAAAAAAATGTTAGAGAGATTAGTAAGATTTGTTAAATAGTGATGGATTTTTCTTAAGACATAGGTCAAAGAGGACTTTGTAGATTTTTGATATGATACTAATTTGGACAAGAAATCATGCCCTCATGTTAGGATTATCTGGGGCATGAATGTATTATGGATATGATGCATATTTATCCTATGCTTGTATGTAATTGGGAATATCTTTGATGATCCTACATTGAGGATTAAAACACTCCATTGAGTCCATCCAACATTTTACATGGGTTCAAGAGCAATATGACTATGATTTTATCATGATATGAAATTTAATATATTTCCACCAATACCTATGATCCTCATAGTTTTCATCATGTGGTATGTGTGAGATAGAAGATGAAGAGAGATACAGTTTTCCATTAACTACTACAAAACTTGTAGCATTCATCATATGCCAAGTGGATGCTTAGTGGATGTGAAATATAGATGAAAATATTGAATATGGTCAAATATTCTTACATTATTACTAGCCTTAGTGATTGGGACTTAACAAGAGATATCTCTATTTGCTTTGATTATTTAAGAATAAATATGTGATGTTGGAAAGGTTATTAATGACATGATGACAAAGCTTCTCTAAAGACATATATCTAACTTTGTAATCAACTAAAGTTTTGCTAATGTAGAAAATATGACTTTCTTTATGTTGGTCATCATATTATCTCAACATATATCCTAAGACATAGTCTATGGATGGTCATAAGGTGATTAGGTGGAACAAGGATAAGAGGGGATAAGAGGTAGGATTTTAGGGCATCAATTACATCTTTATAGTCAACATTCCATTTGAAGAACACATCCTTCCTCAAGAGCTTGGAAAATAGTTGGTACTTATCAATCAACTAGGAGGGAATTTCTTAATGGATTTGATATTGTCCCAGAGACTTCAAAGTTGGGTTAAATATTGATGGGTAGCATATTAATGATAGCCAATATTTTATCAGGATCAACTTTGATGCCTCATTGGGATATAATGAATTCTAATAGTTTTCTTAATTTTACTCCAAAGATGCATTTTTTATGCTTTAGGTATACTTTGTTGTAAAGATCCTCCTCGTACGATTATTGGTTAATAAGTAAATATATAATGAACTTACCTTTTTTGTGAATTGTGGTACTATTTAGAGTCTTTGTGAGTGTAGGTTCAGATTCAACTTGTCAATGAGTGGAAGCAAGTTTGTAAAAAAGGTAAGAAGGGAAGTGATGAATATTATTGCATATCATGTAGATCTCATGAATGTCTAGATAGTGTGTGTTTTGTTTGAAAGTTTATTTATTGAGTGATTAAAGCATGCATATGTTTTATGTGGTGATGATGATAGAAGCTACTTTCTACTTGAGTTTGCATATGATTAAAAGTTAGAATTAAAAATAAATAAATATAAAATATGTAAGCATGATACAAAAAATAAAATAAAAGTGAATTATTATTATTATTAAGAATACGAGTAATGTTAGGCATATGTAAAAGTATTTTGCATAGAATTGGAAGCAAGTGTGTGACTTTAGAAAAAAAAAATGTTTTGGTTGAGTTTTTGTGCATGATGGATGTTGGCTTAACCACAAAGATCCTAGGCGTATAGTATCATGATGACTTGATACTTTATTCATAACTTCTAACCGAGATGGAAGGAAAATGGATGAATGCTTTTAATCATGGATAATGGTTGTTAGTTGAACATTACTGTGGTAGAGAAATATAAGTGTGTGGGTTTTTTAAAGGGAGGGGATAGCTCTCTAAGGAGAAGAAAAACCAGATAGTGTTTTATGGGAAGTGGTGGATAACAAAGATTTTTTTGGAACCGTTGGTAAAATCTGGTGTGGATAGCACAATAAAACATACCAGGTAGATCATTCTTTATTTTTTCATGAATATTTTCATATGAGCATGTTGTATTTAAAAAAAGAGGAAAGAAAATTTGAAAATATGGTGGAAATAAATGTTTATTTTGTTTCAAATGAAAGGTATGGATAATTTTGTGTGCATGCATATTGTTGCTATAATAGGCGTCTTTTTTACCCCACTTTACATACTTGATATGCTCTGCATGGCTAATGAAGCTAGACATTCCTATAAAATGTGACTATTATATTCAAAATGCATGCATATAAATTTTTAGAGTGTTGTGTGAATATCTAAGAAGTGTTTGTATGTTGATTGTAAAGTTTTCAAGTAGATTTGCATTTATATTATAGAAGAGCTGAAATTTGATCCCTTTGAAAATAAAACTTGAGTCATCAAGAAAATGAATGATATACCAGGTCCAATGTGAACATGGACTTGTAGTGACTATAATAGAAGCTTTAACACCACTTTTTAAATTGGTTTACATCCTTTATAACTTTGTAAATATTACTGTGATACAAAATCTAGTTATGGTCATGAAATATTGAGAATGCTTAAGTTTTATAGGTTGAAAGGGATGGATAGGTTTGGAGTAGAAAACTTCTTGTTGGGTTTGTAAGCTGAAAAAAGTAATCTGGAAAACTAAGGTCTATATAGTAAGTCTATAAGAGTTATTTTATTAATGCAAAAATATGTTCCTGGTAAGAATTACCAAGATAAGGAAGACCACCTAAGCTATTCTTAGTGCATTAAAACAATTAATATAGAAAATATTAAAGAATGTTTATCAATAATTATTTTTCAATATATAAGAAGGAAAATGATTAAGACTGTGTTAAATTGTTATACTTTCTTGGGTAAGCTTAAGTTGTGTACTTGAATATATAAATTCTTGTATTCACACTGTGATTCACTCTCTATAAGTGAAGGTAAAATATATGTTATTAACTTATTTTTAATCGGAAGAACTATGGTTGTTGGAAATTAGTCCAAAGGAAGGAATCAAGTTATGTATTATTGAGGAATAATAAATTTATAGACTTGTTGTAGTGAATGATACATCCCTAAAAATTTTAGATCTTATTATGCATCCAATTATTTTGTAAATGTGGATTTGGTGCTACCAGTGTAGAAATGGCTATGGTAGTGTCATTCACATATATCTAATATTGTAAATGTAAACCTAGAACTAGATCAATATGAAATAGCGTATAGATGAAAATAGTTCCATACATTTAATTATAAATGAAAGGAATTTAATATATTTATTCCATTCTTAAATAATGGGTTGAAGATCAAGTTTGTTGGTGTAATGCTTTAAATACATATTACAACTTGAAAATAAAAGATATTTTTGTAAAATATTAACTATTTGGTGATTCGATTCGTCAATTAACAGTGGTTTGAAGTTTGATTGTTACTTGTGTTCTATTTCCTTTTGATATTCATATTTCATTCCTATTAAAAAAATGTGATAAAATCCAAGAGGAATACATAGTACCCGAGTGGTATATTATTATCAAATACTTTGATTTTAGTAGAAGGTTGTATTACATATTGACTTCATGATTAGCTGAAATTTTTATTTATTTAATTGTTCAATTATAAAAACAATATGGAATGTGTTTATTTTTCAAGCTTTATTAAGTATGCCACGATATAATTATTCCTGATTTTGTAAAATATTTTGGAGGTATGGAATTAATTGTGTTATAAAGTATGGAAGCATGACTTAGATTTGTCGATGTGTAACTTAAGATGTGTTCCCAAATTTAGTCTAGTCTTAGTTAAGACTTCACACATGTAATACTTATTAGTGAAGAGATATAAATCTAGTTTTTAGATATTATCCTTTGGGGATAAATTAGCCATGATATCTTGTAGATCAAACACTTAAAAAATATGGTCAAGTGATTAAAAAATTATGAAACTAGACATCGAGTAAGAAGGATGCTCATTAATCATTCAAATTCATTGAGGGTGAGTATGCACCCAACTATTTTCTAGAGTAATCATAATATGAAAAAAATGGTCAAAACATCTACTTGTTGTGATGTAGTGGTAAATGCCCTGGGTGCTGGTAGAGGCCGACCCATGTTCCATTCCCCTTGTCTCCATCCTACATATATATGGTATAGTTAGGAATGTCCTATGTTCTGGTAGAGGTCGACAAGGCTCCATTCCTCCTATGGCCAACCTGTTGAAAGTGGCACCTCGAAAGGGGTGTTTTCCACTATAAATTAGTTTTACCCAGGTGTTGTAGGTGAGTTGGAGAGGAGAGGGCAATCCTCCAAGGGAGGTCTCAGGTTCGAATCTCCACCCTACCAAAAAGTTGAATTGGGTACCCAAAATCCAATTGATAATGTTGGTGCGGGTAGGGTTGGGTGCGACCCTCGGGTGACTTTGATGGTGTAGAACCCCCTGTTCGTGGTCTCTTAGACCAAGGTGGACCCGCAAGGGGTTTTTTGCTTAAAAAAAAAATTTGGTCAAAACATGAGACTTAGTCAAAAATACAATGAGATGGTGGTATAGGACATCGTTTTTGGATTGCTACTCAATGTTACCTATGATAAGTACCTTATTCATTTGATTTAGTTGGAATGACCTCGATGTTTAGTATGGGATAAATGATCATGAGTCATGATGAGCAAGTGTGATTAATTCTAAGGGTAGGGTATTGACATGGCACTAACTGACTCCAGGTAGATAATAATTAGTTAGTCACAAAGGTATATTTACACTGATCCCTTTCATATAAATAGTTTGATAAGTCGATCAAATAGGTCGTAGGTTTAGAATAAGTTGACCGACTAGGTCATGGATTCACCAATGCTAATGGATAGGGAAAGAAAGCATCCTCCTTTAGGTGTTATGGGTCCTAGAGGATAACCCCTACCATGGATCGACCCTCATCCTAGAACACAAGGATGTTAAATAATACAATTCAACACCACTAATGGTACCCTCACGATATTTTGCCAATATTGTCCACTTGGGTGGTTGTTTGTAGTAGTTTAAAACCCAAAATTGGTATGATATACCTATACTATATAAATTATATAATATTAAACTAATGGGTGAAACAAATCTGCTATGAACCTAAAATTATTTTTACAAACAAAGCTATAGGATGGAAACTAAAAAAATTACCCTGTGAAAACATTTGGGATTTCTAGTGGTACAACCAAGTGAGTAGACTTGGGTTGTTACATATGGTATCAGAGCATAAGTGATTCTATGGTGTAGAATTTTATTGTGAAATTTTTCCAGTATAATGCAAAACTAATAATTTACCTCTTTCACCTATAGGTCAATGTCACAAATGCTGTAAGGTGGATTTTTAGAAAATCCTACAGGATGTATGGAGGAATAAACCACTGAAATACCTACTAGGGGATCAAGGTTGAGAATAATATGAGAAGGCCCTCAACATGAAAGAAGGATGAAATGATTGAATGAACCTCCTCCCAATGAAACTGTTAGAGAGGAGGGAAATCTTGCCAAAAGTGTTCAATTATTGCAAATTCACTTATAACAACAAAGGGAGGAAAGGGCCCAATAGAAAATCCACATGGATCAACAACATGAATTTATTGTCCAACAACAATGGGTCATAGAAGACTTAGCTAGGGGAAGAAAAACTGGATTGGGTGGGGCAGAGGAAGCACCTAGAGAACATGAGGTATCTAGTACTAGAAGGGCTAGGGTGAGTAAAGAGTTTGATAGAAACCTAGAAAATGGTCATAATATCAAAATTTAATGGAAAGGGTAATGGTGATTCAGTATAAAATTAGTTTAGTGAACTAGAGTCATATTATTCTCTAGTAGTTTTATCCAATGAATCTAATATTGTATTAGCAATTATGAACATTACTGAATTAGCCCTGGATTGGTGGAAATGTTATAAGAAAGGGCATAAAATAGAAGTTGTTGACCTCGGATAGGAGGAGTTTGCCAAAGAATTTTGGGATATATTCTTGACTAAGAAATATTATGTGGAGAAATTTTGGGGAAGAATTCTCTAATTTGCATTAGGAAAACATATTAGTGCGTGATTATCACCAAAATTTTATTCAATTGTTAAAATATGCATCTCAATATGAAAGCAATGAAGAAATGAAGATATAGAAATTTATTCTGGGATTGCATCCTAGAATCATGATGATGGTAAATATGCACAACATTTATAATATGCCTACTACATTTGATCAGGCAAGAAA
Organism: Wollemia nobilis; assembly: GCA_028583015.1. NCBI lineage: Eukaryota > Viridiplantae > Streptophyta > Pinopsida > Araucariales > Araucariaceae > Wollemia > Wollemia nobilis. The sequence goes on from JAQPPZ010014539.1 coordinate 20,167, forward strand.
AGAAGAAACCAATCAAGAAACTAGAAAGGCATATTTTAACTATCAAAAGCTACATAAGAAGGAAAAATATGAACTCAAAAAGTAAAAAAGTGTTGGTTTTATGATATGGTAGAAATATAAAAACAAGAAACACAAAGGAGGAGAGCAAAATAGGCAAGGTGGTAGAAAAAACCTAGCTATTAGGGTGGTAAGTCTAAGAGGGATGGTAAAGAGTTTTCCAAAAGATAGAACTAGAAACTAGTAGGTCAGGAAAAGACTAGGGAAAATATGCCTCTAGACAAAAATGAGAATAGTAGCAAGGGAAATAGAGCTCCATCAAATGAATGCTATATATGTCAAGGAGCTCATTATGTCAACAAATGTTCCCATAGAGTTGATCAATGTTAGAAAGCCCAGAGAATGCCACATGCAGGATCTTTGTAGCCATAGGTAGTTCTGAACCTGATGGTGAAATTACTCCTTTCTTAGTAGATGGAATTTTATTTTATAAGTATGTGCAAATTTTGATAGATAGTGGATCAACTGATAGCTTTATCTCTACTAGATTAGTGAAGGATATACCTGTTAGACCTAGGTTTTTGGTAAGTGGTTGGAAGGTAGAGTATGGTTTAGGGAAAACCTACCAAGTTAACCAATGCTTGTTTGATCCTCACATCACTTTTACACAAGGAAAAACTAATTGGCATATGTATGTGGTACCTTTGCATGCATTTGATATCATTCTAGGAGTTGACTGGTTAAAGGTGCATGAGGCTATTCTAAATTTTGAATAGATATGGGTGGAATTCATTGATGAGACTAATCAAAATATTAGAATTATTGTGGTCATGGTGAGGTTAAACCACATTTACTATCTGCAATGCAGATAAATAAAGTTATTAAGAATAGCGAAATGATATTTATAGTCAAGATGAATAAGAAAGAAGAAACTGAAATGAAATTCGACCTCTTCCAAAAGCATCATGTGTTGGAATAATTCAAGAATGTATTTTTGAAGGACCTTACGGGGTTACCTCCTCAGAGGGAATTTGATTTTTATATTGAGTTATTACCTAGATATACACCTATTTCAAGAGAACCATATAGAATGACTCCCATAGATCTACAAGAGATCAAAATGTAACTTCAATACTTGCTATAAAATGGGCTAATTAAGCCAAGTGTGTCATCTTGGGGAGCTCCTACCTTATTTGTTAAAAATAAAGATAATACATTGAGGCTATGCATATATTATCAAATTTTGAATAAGGTGACTATCAAAAATAAGTATTCATTACATATAATTGATGATTTGTTTGATCAATTGAGAGGAGCGACCATCTTCTCAAATATTGACTTAAGATCTAGCTATCATCATTTAATAATACAAGAAGAAGACACTTCCGAAACAACATTTAGAACAAGGTATGGATATTTTGAATTTACTATCCTACCATTTTGGTTGACTAATGCCCCAATTGTATTCGTGAATCTCATTAATAGCATTTTTAGAGAGTAGTTAGATCGGTTTGTGCTCATATTTTTGGATGACATACTGATCTATTCCAATAACAAGGATGAACATGATCAGCATATGAGAACTGTGTGCTTGATATTCTGAGAAAGAATTGATTATATGGAAAAATTATCAAAGTGTGAGTTTTTATACTTTGCAAGTACAGTATCTGGGACACATTGTCTTTGTAGAAGGGATTGTAGTGGATCCCAAGAAAATTAAAACAATTATTGATTTACCAACACCTACTAATGTGAAAAATTTGCAAAGTTTTATGTGTATTTAAGGATATTATAGGTAATTCATCAAAGGATTTTCAAGAATTTCCCAACCCATTACAAACCTTCAAAGGAAAGGAAAAGCCTTCAAATGGATAGAATAGTGTGAAGAGGCTTTTTAGGTTTTGAAATAATGATTGACAACTACATCAATCATGTAATTTCCCTATCCTAATAAGCAGTTTATAGTATGTACCAATGCCTCCTTTGAAGGACTAGGAGGGGTTTTGGCCCAAGATGATGCGGTTATTACCTATGAGTCTAGGAAACTTAAGAGGCATGAGGTTAATCATACCACTCATGATTTAGAGTTGGTAGTGTCTGTACATGCCCTAAAAATTTGGAGATATTATTTGTTAGTAAAACCATTTGAATTGAAGTCAAATCACCAGAGTCTATGATACATTTTTAATCAACCCTTATTGAATGCTAGACAAAGACGTTGGATGTAATTCTTATATGAGTATGATTTTGGTAAAAATTACATTAAGGGTAAGGAGAATAATGTCACTAATGCTCTCAGTAGGAGAGGACTCATTGCTACAATGGAAAATTTATATTATGATCTATTAGATCAAATTATAGTGTAGCAAGAAAAGATGAATTTTTCCAATCCTGTAATGATCAAGTTGAGCAAGAACCTTGAAAGAACACATATTTTATATTTTAAATGATCTATTATTTTATAAAAATATGTTGGTAGTTCCAAGCATAGGTGGGTTGAGAGAAATAATTCTTAAAGAGACACACAATACTCCTTATTATTTGCACCCAAGAGGGACAAAAATGTGTGAGAATTTGAGAAAAGCTTACTTTTGACCAAGAATAAAAAAAGATATCACTGATTATGTGGTTAGATGTTTAGAATACCAAAGAGTGAAAGCGGAACATATACATATAGCTGGTAAGTTGTACCCACATGAGATACCTATACAAAAATAGAAAGTTGTATTAATGGAATTTATAGTGGGTCTACCTAAAATAAGGTTTAGGCATGACATAATCTTGGTAGTTGTGGATATGTTAACCAAGTTTGTACAATTTATACTAGGCAATGTGCAAGATGATGCATTGACAGTAGCGAGTAAATTTGCTATGGAAGTGCTAAGATTGCATGATTTTTCAGAGGTTATAATATTCAATAGGGATTCTTAGTTCACTTCTAAATTTTAGCAAGAATTACATGAGGTATTGGACACCAAATTGAATATTAATACTCATTATCACATTGAGACAGATGGGCAAACTATGAGGGAAAATTAGGTACTAGAAGATATGCTAAGAATGTACTACATGGATCAACATACAAAGTGGGAAGACTATTTATACCTAGTGGAATTCACATACAATAATAGTTACCATGCATCACTAGGTATGGCACCTTTTGAAGCCCTTTACGAGAGATGATGTAGAAGTCCCTTAATTGAGATAATATAGAAGAACGGGTAGTGATCAAAAAAAAAATTGTAAAATAAATGGAAGATCAATTGAAGAGAATTTAGTAGAAGTTGAAAGAGGTTGTGAACCACCAAAAGAGCTATGCAAACATCAAAAAACAACAAGGAAATATTTTATGGGAGAGGGTATTCTTAAGGGTGAAACCAACTAAAAGTTCCATACAATATTCAAAATATAACTCCAGATATGTGGGTCCATTTGAAATTGTGGCCAAGATAAGCTCTATTGCTTACAGAATTTCTCTACCACCAAGCCTATCCAAAATTCACAATGTCTTCCATGTGTCCCTCTTTAGAAAATATATTCCTGATCCTACTAATGTTTTGGATATCTCTAGATTACAGATGACCAATCCACTAGGGATTTAAGTTTGACCTATTTGCATATTTGGTTTTTGAACCAAGAATATAAGGAAGATAAGCATAGAGTAATTTCGGGTCCAATGGGACCACTACTCAGACAGAAGCACCACATGGGAGGACATGGTAGATATGAAACAATAGTTTCCTTATTTTTTTGAGTAGATATAGAAAATTTTCAAAAACTTTCATATGCTTTGATGATATATTGTATAAATACAAATGTATATAAGACTAGATACTGAGTAGAGTAGTTTATATGTTTTTGAGTTACTGAGTAGAGTAGCTTGTATATGTTTTGCATTACTAAGTAGTTTTGAACATGTGATAATGTATGTTTTGATTGAAAGCAATATGACATAATATATAATTTGGTTGATCCCAATATTTAAAATAATTGTGATTCAATGATGATTATGAAGATTGAAATATTTTGTGTGAAATGGGAATAATGGATTTGTTTGATTATTTTTGGCATATAATAATAAAAAAAATATATATATATATATATATATATAAGTATTTATTTTGATTAACCTTGTCTAAAATATAGGGATTGTGTTTATTCCTAGTGGGGGAGGATGTAACGACCCTCCTCACATGATTATTGGTTAATAAGTAAATAGATAATAAATTTACCTTTTTTATGAATTGTGGTACTGCTGATAGTCTTTGTGAGTGCAGGACTAGATTCAATTTGTCGATGTATGGAAGCAAGTAAAAAAAAAATGTAAGAAGGGAAGTGATAATTCAGCATGCGAGTACATGGATGCGCGTACACATTGCATATCATGTAGATCTCATGAATGTATTGATAGTGTGTGTGTTTTATCTAAAAGTTTATTTGTTGAGTGATTAAAGTATGCATATGTTTTATGTGGTGATGATGATGGGAGTCACTTTCTACTTGATTGTGCATATGATTAAAATTTTAGAAATAAAAATAGATAAATATAAAATATGTAGGCATGGTACCAAAAAACAAAATAATAAAAATGAATTATTATTAAGCATATGAGTTATGTTAGGCATATGTAAAAGTATTTTGCACAAAATTGGAAGCAAGTGTGTGACTTTAGAAAATAATTTATGTTTTGGTTGATTTTTACGCATGATGGATGTTGGCTTAACCATAAATGTGCTAGACGTATAGTATCATGATGACTCCATAACTTTCTATTGAGATGGAAGTAAAATGGATGAGTGTTTTTAATAAGGGATAATGGTGGGTAGTTGAACATCTTCGTGGTGGAGAAAGAAAAGCAGGTGGGGTTTGTAAAGTGAGGGGATAACTCTCTCAAAGGATAAGAACAACCGGATTGTGTTTTATAGGAATTGGTGGGTAATGAAGATTTTATAGAAGTGTTAGTAAACTCTGGTGTGGATAGCACAACAAAATAGACCAGGTAGATCATTCTTTATTTTTTCATGAGTGCTTTCTATGAGCATGTTGTATTTTAAAAAATGAGGAAAGACATTTTGAAAATATGCTAGAAAGAGATTTTTGTTCTGTTACAAATGAAAGGTATGGACAATTTTTTGAGTGTACATATTATTGTTGCAATAGACATATTTGTTACCTCACTTTACATACTTGATATACTCTGCATGGCTAATGAAGCTAGACGTTTCTAGAAAACGTGACTGTTATATTCAAATTGCATGCATACAAATATTTAGAGTGTTGTGTATATATCTGAGAAGTGTTTACATATTGATCACATAGTTTGCAAGTATATTTACATTCATATTATAGAAGAGCCAAAATCTAATCCCTTTGAAAACAAAACTTGAGTCATCAAGCAAACAAATGGTAGACCAGGTCGAATGCAGGTGTGAATTGTCGAGTATGTTAGCAAATGAACATGGACCTATGGTGGCCATAATAAAAGCTTTAATATCACTAGTTAAATTAGTTTACATACTTTGTAGCTTTGTAAATATTATTGTGATACAAAAGCTAGTTACAAGTCATGAAATACTAGGAATGCTTATATTGTGTATGTTGAAGGGGATGTATAGGTTTGGAGAAGAAACCTTCCTACTGGGTTTGTAAGATGAACAAACTAATCTAGAAAACTAAGGTCTATATAGTAAGTCTGTAAGAATTATTTTATTAATGCAAAAAGATGTTCCTGAGAAGATTTGCCAAGATAAGAAATCTTATAAGAGTATAAGGGAACATTAAGAATATTATTTAACATAGGGGTATAAATAATACAATGTCTAGCTTAGGAATAACCATAGGGTAGGAACAAATAAAATCCCCCTAATCATGCTAACTACTTAGGAATTATCGGTAACAAACTAACGAAAATATAATATCTTCAAATAAATATATTTGGATATTTACAATAAAAGTATAAATAATGTAGTAATTTATATCTACCATGCGGTAAATGAAATCTACCTAACATAGAATTTTAGGTAATATCCCAAATTATGGAATAGTTACCCTGACATCCCTCCTTATTACATTATTTGGGTAATATATATAACTTCCCCAATACAGTAAAAAAGATACTGATATACTGGATCTTGCTCTGGCTCAGGCTCTATCACAATGATCTAGCCACTCTAAGAAAAAAATGGGTCATTCCTCACTTTGTTTTCACATCAATGAATGTCCTTATTGTAATATTTTCATCCTATCGGATTGCATGGGTAACCAACCACTACAACCTCTAGGTGTACTAGAGTAGATCACTACATATGAGGTTCAATCTATTACAATATGATTTTACAAAATTTTTAATAAGGTATCTAAGTTGTTGGTTGTTGTCAAAAATGCACCCTTATAAGTTTCCCCCTTTTTACAAAATATGTTGTAATAGAATTTTTGCAAGAATTTTGACTAAGGTGTCGGTATCTGTCGAAAATGCACTGTTATAAGTCGTCCTCCCATTTTAGCAAAAATATTCTGTGAAGTAGGAAAGAAATATTTATTCCCCCTTAAGTGCAAAATATATGCAACTTATGAAGCTTTTTTACGGAATTTACAAATATTACCTCCTAGGCGAATTTCAAAAATTTCACCAGAAAATATCCCTTTATTACAAGTACTTAAAACAAAAAGAGTTTGCTATTTATGAAGCCTAAAAAGAGGTACAACCACCCCTTTATTGCAAGTACTTAAAAAAAAATTGCTATTTATGAAGCCTAAAATGAGGTTTGTAATGGTGTTGTCTAGGATTATAATTTTGTTTCTTGTACAAATTTGTATGGGTCATGAGCACCTTATGTGCTCTTTCTAACAGAATCAGAATCAGACACCTTACTAGCAACATGGCCTCTTTGTTGTTTATTTTACCTTTGTGGTGTGCCTTTTACATTTTTGTCTTGGTTATTTTTAAACCAACATCGATTGGTGTCATGGTTGTCCTTTTTACAAGTTGTGCAAAACTTCTTTTCTGATTGAGGTTGCTTGCCCTTATCTTTAGAATATGACCCCTCTTCTTCTGTTGACCCTGTTTATGAGTAAAAATTGCAGTGTTGGACACTTCATATTTTTGTAGCTGATTCTCTACTTCCATTTGAAGCAAATTTACTAACTCCACAAAGGTCACCTATCTTTGATACACTTGAAGATATCTTATTAACATCTTGTAGGAGTCTGGAAGAGCCCTTAAAATAACTAAATTCAAGACCTTATATTCAACTTTTTCTCCTAAAGCATTCAATTTTGATTTTATTTTTGCCACTCTATAGAGGGAGAACTCTACTATTTCACCTGAATTCATATGCAAAGTATAAATTTGTGATTGAAGGTTAAGAATGGTTGCTTCATTCTTCCCTTAAAAAATTGTAGATAAAGAATCCCATGCTTCTTTACCATTTTTAGCATCACAAATGTGAGGCTGAATTTCATTAGTAGTTAGCAAAATTAGCATGAGAAGTTTGTTGTCCTTTTTATCCCATGCCTTATGATCTTCTCCTAGTGTAGTACGTATTTTTATAGTGTTTGTCACTATATTCCACAATTTCTCTATAGTAAGAATGGCCTTCATTTTGGTCTTCCATGTTGAATAATTAGAACCTTTAAGAAACTGAGTATCATTGAGATACTTTTTAATTGTAGCCATTGTGTAGGTTCTTTATTTACACCAAAATGGTTTCTCATTCACTCAAGTTGATATGTAATGGCACCTACCTAAAAATCCTCCTTAAGAAGGATAATTAGTTTGAGGATTTTTAATCCAAACAAATAAGAAATGAAAGAGAATTCACTCTAATTGATATTTAATGGCACCTACCCAAAAACCCTTTTTGAAAAAGGATGATTATTTTTAGGAGTTTAATCCAAACAAGAAGAGTGAATTAGGGTTTCATATGGAGTGAATTATCAAACAATTGGCTTATACTTGTGCAATGAATTACACAAATGAGTGTGAAATTTGCGGTTTTGAGTGCTCTTGATTTTGATGACTTATAATTGCAGAAACAAGAAATTAAATACAATAATCAATAAAAGAGCACCCATAATTTTTTACCACTTAGGTTTCGTATGCAATGACAATTTAACAAAAGGTGTCGAATGCTACCAAAAATGCACCTTATTACAGTAATTTTTGCAAAAAAATTTGATTTGTGTTGTGCAAAACTTTTGATATTAAATTTCTCCCCTTGTCTTATAATTTTGCAAAGAATGTGGTAAAAAACAATTTCCTTTCCTTTTTGTGTTGTGAAATAAAAAAGTTTTAATTCTTTAACCCTTTGATTTTCACAATTCTCCTTGTGTTACAATTTTGCAAAAGAAAAATCCAATTCTTGGATTGTCCCCTTTGCAAAATAAACAAGGTTGAGAAAATTTAGATCTTCAATATGATGAGATCCTGCTCCAATTTGCAAAAATATGAATGTGCAATATTTTATGTTATATCGCAAGGTTTGAGAAAACAAAAATGCATAAATTACCTTTTTAATTTCCAAAATATTTTCAATGTCAAGTGCCCCCCACCTTATGTTACGAATTTGACATTTCTTATCTCCCTTTGGCTTTGCAAATTTAACAAGGTAGCACTCCTTTCAAGCCAAGTCGACACATGACAAATTTTTTAGAGGCTTTCCAGAACCAATCAACACACGACTTGATTTTTGTGAACCCAAGGTCTATTTAGCATGAGAAACACTCTTACTCTCAAATTTTGAGAAAGTTTTAAATCTCTCAAATTTACAAAAAAATTGTGCTATTTATTTGGATTACATCTCAAAAATGTTGAGAAAACAAAAACACTATCTTGATTGGTTTGGCAAAAAATTGGGTTCCTTTTCTTCTATTTTAATTTGTAAAACTTTTAATTAAATTTTTAATCAAAATAATTTAATTTAATAATAAAATATAATATTGTTTAATAAATCAATTTAAATAAAAAAAAAAATGATTTAAAAACAAAATTTATATTTAACTCATTAAAAATAATGTAAAAATTAAGTTTAAATTAAAAATAATGCAAATAAAAATAGTAAAAAAATATTCCTTATACCTTAACTTGGCATGGCACATGTTATTTTTAGAAAAAGTTTTAATTTTGATGACCTCGACGAGAGTCAAACTCCCGACCTCCCATCGACAGTATTACCTCCTGGCCCATCGCCTGTCAAGCTAGCTAGTTTGACCGAAAAAGAAGTGAGATGCCTTCTATTTGAAGGCTTTCCCATGAGCTAGCCCAAATATGGTATTAATCCCACATACATTCCATAGGATGTAATGGAGAACTTTAAAATGACTAGCACTTACTTAGTTTCTTGATTGCATGCGCGTAATCAAAAATAGCTTTTGCCAAGTCAGTGTCCTAGGTGGTGCATGGCTAGTCCACCATGTGTCACCCACATCAACATCTAGGTGGCATGTTGCTAGTATGCCATGTGTTGCCTATGTCAGCATCCAGGTGGCATGTGGTTAGTTTACCACATGTCACCCACATCTAGTCTACTATGTATAGTTATCTGCATCCAGGTGTTGCAAGTTGATCCTTGGGATACGTGTCACATTAGTCCATCCCAGATCTACCTCAGGATCTGTATCAAGTGCCAAATAATGTTAGCCTTGTTAGATCCATATAAAAATATATGTCGAATGCTAGTTGTAGGTATGTGTCAGATCCTCCTTGATATTTATGTGTAGTTGAGGTGGCAGTTCTATAGGTTTTGGAGTGCGATCATCAGTTCAGTATAGTGGGCTCCATGGGTCGATCACCTAAATATTGGGGCCACCCTCCTAAATATAGAAGGTCAGATGCACAGTCGGGTCTGTGTGCCTCAACCAGTCTGAACTAGAGATCAGAGGGATCATGGAGATCAATGCGATTAGGACCAGATTTACCCATTTTGGTTGTCTGGCCTGTCAATAGTAGATCATGTTGTCTGATAGGTTCAAATTCCAGCAAAGAACACCCACAAAAAAAATAAAAAATTTCATAAAAACAAAATAATTATGTGAAACTCTAGTTCAAAATTTAATTCCTGAGATGACCTTATTTTTTGTGCTTTTCTATGGATATACCTCAAATAACATACCTATTTATGGGGATCCTGTGTCTTGATATTTGTTCCGCATGGTCCAGTTGGAATGAGTCATTGCCCGCCTTGTCCAAAGTGTTTCAAGTATCCAAGTAGATCCAGGTACGTCTCTCTGCTCTGATACCATATAAGAGTATAAGCAAACATTAAAAATATTATTCAACATAGGGATATAAATAATACAATTTCTAGCTTTAGAATATTCGTAGGATAGGAAAAAATAAAATCCCCCTAATCACGCTAACTACTTACACATTGTCGTTAACAAAATAACAATAATATAATATTTCCAAATCAAGATATTTGGAGATTTACAATAAAAGTGTATATAATGTAGTAATTTATATCTACCATGTGGTAAATGATATCTACCTAACATATAAGTTTAGGTAATATCCCAAATGATGGAATATTTACCCTAACAAATCTCACTTGAGCTATTCCTAGTGAATTAAATCATGTAATATAGAAAATATCAAAGAATGTTTGTCAATAATTATTTTTCAAGATAGAAGAAGAAAAATGATTAATATTGTGTTAAATCATTATAATTTCTTGGGTAAGCATAAGTTCTGTACTTGAATTATATAAATTCTTGTATTGACATCATGATTATGCTCTGTAAATGAAAGTCAAATATTAACTTCATTTTAATTGGAAGAACTATGGTTGTTGGGACTCATTCCAAAGGAAGGAATCAAGTTATATATTATTGAGGAAAAATAAATTAATAGACTTTTTATAGTGAATGATACATCCCTAAAAAATTTAGACCTTATTATGCATCCAATTGTTTTGTAAATATAGAGTTGGTGTTGTCGGTATAGCGATGGCTATGGTAGTGTCATTCATGTACAACTAATATTACATATGTAAACCTAGAACCAAATAAATCTGAAACCAGAATATAGATGAAAAGAATTCCATAGTTTAAATTATAAATGAAAAGAAATTACTCTATTTGTTTCCTTCTTAAATAATGGGTTGAAGCTCAAGTTTTCTGGAATAATGCTTTAGGTGCAGATTACAGTTTGAAAACAAAAGTTGTCTTTGCAAAAGATTAATTATTTGGTGAGTCGATTTATCAATTACCAGTGGTTTGAAGTTTGATTTCTTGTTGTGTTCTATTTCCTTTTGATGTTCATATTTCATCCCTATTAAAAAAAGTGATAAAATCCAAGAGGAAGACATAGTACTCATGTGGTATATTCTTATCAAATGCTTTGATTTTAGTAGAAGGTTGTATTGTATATTGACTTTATGATTAGCTTAAATATTCATTTATTTAATTGTTCAATTATAGAGAATTATGGAATGTGTTTAGTTTGCATGCTTTATTAAGTGTGTTTAGTTTGCATGCTTTATTAAGTGCACCACAATATAATTACTCTTGATTTTGTAAACTCCTTTGGAGGTATGGAATGAATTGTGTTATAAAGTATGAAAGCATGACTTAGAGTAGTCGATGTGTAACTTAAGATATGTTCTAAACTTTAGTCTACTCTTAGTTAAGACTTCACAAATGGAATACTTCTTAGTGAAGAGATAGAAATCTGGTTTTTAGATATTATCCTTTGGGGATAAAGTAGCCATAAAATATTGTAGACCAAACACTTAAAAAAAGTGGTCAAGAAATTAAACTATCATGAAACTAGACCTTGAGTAAGAAGGATGCTCATTAATCACCCAAATTTGTTGAGGGTGAGTATGCACTCAACTATTTTTGAGAGAAATCATAGTCTGACATAATTGATCAAAAAATGAAACTCATTCAGAACTACAACGATATGGTGGTATGGAACACCATTTCTAGATTGCTACTCGATGGTACCTTTGATTGTTCCCTTGCTTATTTTATTTAGCTAGAAAGGCCTCGAAATTTGGTATGGTATAAATGGTTGAGTCACGATGAGAATGTTTGATGAAGTCCAAGGTTGGGGTATTGACATGGCACTAATTGACTCTAGGTAGAGGACAATTAGTTAGTCATGGAAGCATATGTATGCTAATTATTTGCATATAAATAGTTTGACAAGTCAACCAGATAGGTCGTAGGTTTAGAACAAGTCAATCGATTAGGTCGTGGGTTCACCAATTCTAAGGCATGGGGAAAGAAAGCACACTCCAATAGGTGTAATGAGACCTAGAGGATAACCCCTACTATAACCCTCATGCCAGAACATGAGGATATTAAATGAGACAAGTCAATACCACTAATTTCACCTTCATGGGATTTGGCCAATCTCAACCATTTGGGTGACTGTCTACAGTAGTCTAAAATCCAAAAGTGGTATGATATACCTGTACTAGCTAAATTATATAATATTAAACTAATGGGTGAAATAAATCTACTATGAACATAAGCTACAATATTACTACAGTGGTAAGGGCTTTGACCTCTCTTTAAGAAGTCCAAGGTTCAAACCCAACTCGCTATGAGGGGGTTGGGACCCCTCATAAAACCTTGTGTAAACTCATTGAAAAAAATATTCTATGAACCTAAAATAATTTTTACAAACAAAATTGTAGGATGGAAATGACAAAAACAAATTACCCTGTGAAAACGTTTGGGATTTCTAGTGGTACAACCAAGTGAGTAGACTTGGGTTGTTACATTTGTACTTCCTATGTTTCTCAAAAATATATCTTAACTCCCAAACTTGATTTTCTCAGTTTGGAGACTAACCAATAATATTTTCAAAATAATATTCCATGATATCATGTATTATATCATGAAAAATATATGTCATGGATCACTAGTAGGTAGATACTACATTTTGTAGCACAATGGGCACGACTTGATAGCAAAAGGTTCCCCATGATGTTGTGAAAGATGTTATAGATTGATTATTAGGGGCTATATTATTCTAGTTATGCCCTAGGAATCCATCTATGAAGAACAACATTTTATATCCTACAATAAAATTGACAATCTCACTCCCCTTTCAAGAGTAAATCATTTATCGATAGGAGAAGCAAAAAATGTGCATAGATATCAAGGAACATCTTTTGAAAAATGTCTTTTTGTTTTATAGTGGCATCATAACTCATTTTAGAATGCTCCTAGGCTATTAAAAGGTGTAATTAGAAACATGTGATATTTGAAGTTGTATCATTTTTCTAAAAATCCCCCAAATAAATTATTTTACTAGGAGTAATAATTTCCCACCTAAGGTAACTTAGATGCAAATTCCTTCTATAAATAGTATCCATGGGTTCCATTTTTAAGATATTTTGACCTTTAGATAATTAGAGCTACACTTTGTAAGGCCCACATTATAATGACTCTAATTTTACAAATAGTAAGATATTATGAAAGACTTTTTGCTTTTCAATTATGGCATTGCTATTTTGAATTGTGGAATTATGATTTTTATGATATTACCATTTTATTATTTTATCATTCTATGATATTTCAATTTAACATACATAGGAATTCATTATTATTATTTTATTTTCTCGTATATTGATTTATCACACATTCTACTTGCTATGGTTATAGTCATATTATTTTCTATGCAATTTAGTTTAATATTGTGCACCATTACCTTCCAAGCATTTATTTTATACTTAGATTAGATTATTTTAGTAAGGATAGTGGAGAGTTGACATAAACTTAGAGGTTGAAGGGGGAATAATATCCATTGTTTCAATTGTTGAAAAAGGAATTGTGGGAGCAATATAATTTAGGCTTTTTGCAAGTCATTAGCATGTCGAGGAGGACAAAGTGCTTAATTTTCATGTTAAAATCATGCCTGGTCCCATTTTAAAACTAATTTTGATTGTCTTTCAAAATTTTAATGTAATTTTGTATATGCTTTGTGAATGGTGAATCCATTTAAAACATTACCAAAATCTTAGAATTTTAAGAAGGTGACATCAAGATTTCACAAAATTCATTAGGTTTTCTCAATTTTATTCCTCAATTTTGGTGCCAAATAGCATTTTCATTGATTAAGAGTGATTTTCTAATATCTATAATTTTTTCAAAGTCATAGTCTAAAAAACTATTCACTCCATATAGAGTGATTCACAACACAGAAGCAAATCATTTTAAATTATAAATATTTTCTATATAGTTCTAGAAAAGTGATTTGCTCAAATATAATTTATCATTCACCCAAAAAGTAGAAACAATTCACTCAAAGAAGGAAAATTTTATAAGTTTTCTTGGAACTAAAATTTAAAATCAATTGATTGGAGTGATTTTCTCTAAATTTTTATTAAAAAATTTCAAAGTACTGTTTGAAATTCTTTGTTCCATATCATGGAATGTTTCACTTATTCATAATTAACATTTCTAACTCAAAAATTCTTCCAACATAGGTATATGTATGAGATGACTTAGAATTGTGAATACACACTTAAAAATATAACAATCAACAAAATAGCTTTGTCTAGTTAAACTCATCACATATCAAAGGAGGATGCAAAAGGGGAAAATAAGTAGTTTATTATATGGATACATGAAGATGAAGATATCAAATTGACTTAGATTCTAACTCCATAAAAATATACAATGAATAATCCATCTAATCAAGGTCAAAATCCTACATCTTCATCCCTTTCGAAAGAGTTAAATTTCCTCAACCATTTTCTAGTTTTAGTTTATGCCTTTTCTAGTACCACCCAAAATTGGGCTTTCACGAGACCCACCATTACAATTTTAATTAATAATCCCTTATATGGAATGTATCAATAATCGTAAATATATCTAACATATAACAACACCCTACTTATATAAGGTATTTAATTGGTATATCGTTTATTCCATGTAGTCAATTCTTCCAACCATTAGTATCCTTGAGTACTCAAGTTAGAATGTGTCAATATTTAACATATTTTACTCCTCAAAATAACTTGTCAATGACAACCTATTTGAGATCGTCATTACTCAAATCAAGTAACAAGATCATTAATTCAAACTAATTCTCAAACTTCTATCAATGCAATTTGCCTAATAAAAATACTACTAATGCTTCAAATCAAATCAAAATTCCAATATCAAACCAATACATAGCTCAAAACTTGTAAGCATTACCTAATGAAATGGAGACATAAGGATTCTAAGGTATAGCCTTGAATAAAATATTACCCCTAGCCAATAAGATTTTGTATAATCAATAGTAATATATGCTTCTTCTTAATCAGTAAATCTCACTACATAGCATGTAGAACCCTTTACAACTGTAAAACATACAAGCTATACCTATTCAAAACTAAACATATTAGAACCAATTAAAATCCTTACTTTTTATTATAGTATTATGATGCCTCTAAAATTCATAGGGTTTGCCACATTAACAAATTTCTCCATATATACCACCTCTACAAGTGTAGATGTACCCACCTTATAGATAAGTGATGTATACTCTACCAATATATTATAAGCAGATCCCTTAATATTGTAACGACCCTCCTCACACGGTTAATGAAAGAGAGTAAAAATATATATACTTACCTTTTCTTGTGAAACAAGGTACTACTGACAGTCTCTGTGAGTGCAGGACAGTTGCAAGATGACAATGAGAGGAAGCAAGTCAATGGAAAAAGGTAAGAAAGGGAAGTGATGATTCAGCTCGTGAGCACATGGAAACTCGTGTTTGCATATCATTTAGGTGCATTGTAAATTGCATCTTTGCGTGAGTTAAATTGGTTTGAATATTGCTTGTTGGCAAGGAATGAGAAATTTTTTATGGTGGCAATGATGATGGGAGCCACTAGTTTGGAAAGGCATGTGTTTGTTTGCTTATTTAGACATGTATGTGTATGTCTAATATTTGGAATGATCTATTGTTTTAATAAAGTAATATTGTGTAATTAGAGGTGGCAATGAAGATGTCATAATCATGGGAGCCACCCTTTATTTGCTTGAGTGAAGCTTTGAAAATATTTTCCTTTATCCTTTCATGATTTTATGGAAAGGTAATTTTATAAAGGAATAGAAAATATAAAGCAAGATAATTATTTTTTCTCTTAAAAAAAAAAGAGAAACCTTGTGCAATTGAGTAATGGCTTGTTGTGTACTGCTTTACGTTTCGTATTAAAGAACTGTGGTGTTAGATGATTAAAGTAGAAGAAAGTGAGATCCTCCATGTATAGTCATGATGGAGGATGACGTGCGTTGAATGGTGGCTGAAACTCCCTCCGCATTGGACCTTGTGCATATCTCTAACCTTGCTTTGTTTGAAGTATGTGCAAAATAGTTCATATTACTATTATTGTTGCTTTGTTTAGAATATTAAATAATGGTTGATAATCGGTAAAGCAAAGTTTGTTAAACCTTCATGCTGGTGGGATGCACCTCCTATGTTGTTAATAGCTAAGGCAAAATATCGACAATGGTGGAAATACTATGATATAATATTAAGAGCACGAGGTTGAGGAATAAATGGTTTGACAATCTAGCACAATGGAAGAGATAAGAGGAAAATAACTTACCAACTTTTGGGGAAGAATGTTTTGGGATGTAGGAGGAAAAAATGAAGGAGAAGGAGAGACAGGGGAAGCACATTGTAGAGAAGAACATTGGCATCCGTGACAAGACATGAGAGGAACAGAAAAGGATTCAGAGAACAATGAACTATTCCAGTTGGGAAGCATGGAATACAAGTTGGTTATTCTAAATGACTTCACTGTGCTGAAGGTGTCCGTAATGTTTCTTTTAGGTGTGCTTGTTTTCGTTTGATATGTTGAAAATGAAAACCACCGAACTACTTGTGTTAAGGTCTATGAAAAGAGATATGTTATTTCATATTTGAGAAGAAATGTTTGTTTGGAAAAATACTGCCATGATGTTATAATATTTTGTAATCGAAGGCAATGGTATGCTAAAAGATACTGCCATATTGTTAAGTTACTTCTTATTTGAAAGCAATGCTATATTTGGATATACTGCTATGCTACTGTGTGGATTTGTACTGAGAGCAATGTAATGCTGGAAAGTGTTGTTTGTTGTTGTATGAATATGTGTTCTTAAAGTATAAGAATGTTGGTAAATTTTGTCATGATGTTGTGAGTGAATTTGTTCTTTAAGAATTGAAAGAAAACAAATTAAGAATTCTTGCTTCCTTTGGTACCTAGAAACAACTGAAGTTGTAATGGATAGGTGATGTGGAATTTCTACCTAAGAAGAATAGGTAGTCTATTTTTATAAAATAAATAAAATATATTGGAATTCTTGAGTAGGTCTCGAGCAAAGGAGATTTGTGAAACTCCAATATGTTTCTGTGTTAGTCTAGAATTGCATGTGTGCATAATAGTTGCATGATCATACTATGAGCCGTATATGATCCCTAGCGGTGTTGCATGGATACTTTGTGAGTTATAGATTGCAAGAGAGTAGCAGGTATTGAGAGTAATCTATGAACCAAAAATGATGAGAATACATGGGTTTGGTATCACTAAGAACTTGTGAATGGAGGACAATAATCCATAACTTTGATTAAAAATCAATTACCAGAGAACTAAAACAATAATAGTTTGTAATATGGAGTTCGTATGATAGGAACCTGGGTAGATGCTCAATACTTTGAAGAATTAGCATCTATTTTAATGGGTGGTATAAGCTGTAAATGAATGATAGTTTTAAAATTAGAAAGAAATGAATCTCTTCCATGTAATAAATGAAATTAGGAGTAAAGCCCTCTTGTATATTTTGTCTAAATAATTGTGTTGTGTATTGAAAGTCATGATGAGAAAATATGGCATATCTAGTTTAAATGATTATGTTTTGAAAACCATGCTGTAAATATATTTTATTTTCTGAACTTCTTCCAAGCTTTACTTTTTGAAGTCTTATTTAATTATCAAATTAAATAAACCATAGTTTCATTTTGTTGATTAATGGGTGAACTTTGAAAGTCATTTGGTATTGTTTAAGAGTAATTAATGTAGCCAAGAAGATATAGGTGGCCTAGTGAATGTTGTTTAAACCATTTCATGGAGGACTGGTTAGTGTCGCCATGAATGGGAGGCAACTAGAATATTACATTTTTTTTTAAGAAGCTTTAGAGCATGGAAATCAATATGGTGGTGGAATATATGGGATAACTATCCAAACCTATTTATTAAGAAGAAATTAGACTTATGTTAGAAGTCTACTTTGTTAAGTGCAAAAGAGTTAAACCAGATAGTGAGCAAATGTGTTCAAAATTCTCTTTTGAGAAACATTAAAACCTGCATTTATTTAGAGGACAAATCTAAACTTTAGAATGGTAATAATTCCATGAAAAAGAAGGATAATTTGGTTTTGATTAGCAAACTACCTTTAAGTGTAATTCACCTTTATCTTTCTAATTGTTATTTTGAAAGAAAGAATTACCTACTCAAGTTAGTTTAAATGCTTGTTTTGGAAAGGTATGTTAGTGATTAAACCATGAGACTCTTAGGAAGCTTTGACCCAAGATTAACTCAAATAATCATCCAAAGATGTTGAGGTGCGAGTATGCACACAACAAGATTTGGGACAGTTGATGACTGATGGAATTGGTCTATAAAGAAAGACTCGATCAGGTCAGGATGAGAAGGTGGTATGGGACACCTTTTCTAGGTTGTACTCGAAGAGCACTGTGATAAATACCATACTCATCGAACTTTGTTGGATTGGCCATAGGGTTTGGTATGGGATAAACCATTATGAGTTGCGATGGTATTGTGTGATGAAGTCCAAGGTCAGGGAATTGACATGGTACTAACTACCTCTAGGACAAGGGAACCACCAGTTAGTCACTAAGGCATAAATATGCTAACCTCTTCCATACTGAGTTTAAACAAGTCGACTAGATAGTCGAAGGTACAGTGTGTGAAGGTAAGGGATAATAAGTATTCCCCTCTAGGTGTTATGGGCCCTAGAGGATAACCCTCATCGTGGTTCGGTCCTCATGCTAGAATATGCGGATGATAAATGAGAATAACCATTACCACTAAATGGCATGTCAATGGGATTTGGTTGATCTCGTCCACTTGGGTGACTGGTTGCAATAGTCTTGAACCCAAAAGTGGTATGTTGTGCCTATGCTATATTGTTTGTAAATGCAATTAATAATCAATGGATGATCCAAAATGTTGATAGCTTGAAACCAAACTTGGTAAAGTAGGAAAACATTTTAGGTCTAACAGTAAAATTTTGAAAAAAAATATATTGGGATTTTCATTGTTCTTTTTACTGGGCAACCAGGTGAGTAGTTAGACCTGGGTTGTTACATATGGTATCAGAGCAAAAATGATTCTAAGTTGTAGAACTCTGCATGTGAAATAGAATAGTTAATAATAACTAATATACTACCTCTTTCACTTATAGGTTAAATGGCATGAATGTTGCGAGGTGGGTCCTTGAGAAATCCTATGGGAGGCAGGGAGGAGGAAGTCACCGAAAGACCTGTAAGAGGACCATAAATAAATTTAAGGAGAGAAGGTCCTCAACATGAAAGAAGGCAAAAAAGGGTTAATGAGATTCCTTAGAATGAGATTGGTGTGGAGGAAGGGAACCTCACAAAGGTGGTGCAATTATTGCAAACACATATGGAATATCAAAGGGAAGAGATGGCCCAACAGAAAACTCACATGGCCCAACAACAAGAATTTATTGTCCAACAACAATGGGTCATAGAGGACTTAGCTAGAGGAAGAGAAACTGGATTGGATAGGATAGTGGAAGCACCAAGGGAACCTGAGAGATCCAGTGCTGGAAGGGCAAGGGTGAGTAAGGAGTTGGATAGAAACCTAAAAAAGGTTGTAATATCTAAGTTTAATGGAAAGGGCGATGGAGAATCAGCTAAAAACTGGTTAAGTGAACTAGAGTCCTACTTTTCTCTAGTGGTTCTATCCTCTGAATCCAAGACTGCCTTGGTAGTTATGAATATGACTGAAATAGCCCTAGACTGGTGGAAATCATATAAGAAAGGGCATGAAGTAGAAGCTGCTGACCTCAAATGGGAGGAGTTTATCAAGGAATTTAGAGATAGATTCTTGACAAGGTAATATTATGTGGAAAAATTTGGGGAATTCTCAAATTTGAGATAGGAAAGCATGTCAGTTCAAGAATATCACCAAAATTTTATTCAACTGCTAAAGTATGCATCCCAATATGAAAGCAATGAAGAAATGAAAACTCAAAAATTCATTCTAGGATTACATCCTAGAATCATGATGGTGGTAAATATGCACAATCCCATCAATTTACCTACTACATTTGATTTAGAAAGAAAAGAGGAAGCTAATCAAGAAATGAGAAAGGCATATTTTAATTACCAAAATCTATCTAAAAAGGAAAAATATGAACTCAAGAAGCAGAAAAGTGTTGGCTTTATGAAATGGGAGAAGGAACAAAATAAGAAACCCAAAGGAGGAGATCAGAATAAGCAAGGTGGCAAAAATAAACCCAATTACCAAGGTGGTAGATTCAAGAAGGATGTTAAAGAGTTTCCCAAAAGATAGGACCAGAAACCAGTAGGTCAAGGAAGGGATAGGGAAACTACATCTATGAATAGAAATGAGAATAACAATAGAGGAAATAGAGCTCCACCAAATGGATGCTATGTATGTAAAGGAGCTCATTATGCCAATAAATGCCCCCTTAGAGCTGATCTACCACTGAAAGCCCTAGAAGAGGCTAGCCACAGGATTTATGTGGCCATAGGTAGTTCTAAACTCAATGGTCAAATTACTCCTTTCTTAATGAATGGTAAATTTTTTGATAAAAATGTGCAAATTTTGATTGATAGTGGGTCAACTGATAGCTTTATCTCATCTAGATTAGTGAGGGATTTGCCTGTTAGACCTAGATTCTTGGCCAATGGTTGGAAGGTAGAGTATGGATCAGGGTAAACCCACCATGTTAACCAATGTCTCTTTGACCCCCACATCTCCTTACCACAAGGAAATATCAATTGGCATCTATATGTGGTACCTTTGCATGCATTTGATATCATTTTAGGAGTTGATTGGTTAAAAGCACACAAGGCTCTTTTAAACTTTGAAGAGAGATGGGTGGAATTTTTGGATGAATCTAATCAAAGGATTAGAGTTAATTATGGGTGAAGGAAGTTAAACCACATCTATTGACTACAATGCAGATTAAAAAGGTTATTAGGAAGAAGGGTATGATCTTCATAGTTAAGATGAATAGGAAAGAAGAGTCTGAAAAGGAATCTGACCTCTTCTAGAAACACCCAATGTTGGGTGCATTCAAAGATGTATTCCTTGAGGATCTTTTGGGGTTACCTCCTCAGAGGGAATTTGATTTCTCAATTGAGTTGTTACCTAGTGTAGCACCAATTGCAAGGTCACCATATAGGATGACACCCATAGAGCTGCAAGAGCTCAAAATACAACTTCAAGATTTGCTTGAAAAAGGGTTAATCAAACCTAGTGTGTCACCCTAGGGAGATCCTATCTTATTTGTTAAAAATAAATATGGTACCTTAAGGATGTGCATAGACTATCAAATGTTGAATAAGGTTACTATCAAAAATAGGTACTCATTACCAAGGATTGATGATTTATTTGATCAATTAAAAGGAGCAACCATATTTTCTAAAATAGATTTGAGATCTAGATATCATCAATTAAGAATTTGAGAGGAAGATACTTCTAAAACAACATTTAGAACAAGGTATGGATATTTTGAATTTACTAGTCTTACCTTTTGGGCTAACCAATGCCCCAACCGCATTCATGAACCTCATGAATAGCATTTTTAGAGAACAACTAGATAAGTTTGTACTCATATTTTTGGATGATATTTTGATTTATTCCAAAATCAAGGAAGAGCATGATCAACATATGAGAACAATGCTTGAGATTCTTAGAAAGAATCAATTATATGGAAAATTAACCAAGTGTGAGTTTTATACTCCACAAGTGTAGTATCTTGGACATATTGTCTCTACTGAAGGAATTGTAGTAGACCCCAAGAAAATTAAAGCAATCATTGATTGGCTAGCACCTACTAATGTTACAGAGGTGTAAATTTTTATGGGAATTGCAAGATATTATAGATGATTCATCAGAGGGTTTTCAAGAATTGCTCAACCCATTACAAACCTTCAAAGAAAAGGGAAAGGCTTCAAGTGGATAGAGTAGTGTGAAGAGGCTTTTTAGGTTTTGAAAGAAAGGTTGATGACTACATCGAGCCTGCAATTACCTGATCCTAATAAGCAATTTATAGTTTGTACAGATGCATCAATCGAAGGGTTAGGTGGGATTTTGACCCAAGATGATGTGATTATTGCTTATGAGTCTAGGAAACTTAAGAGGCATGAGGTCAATTATGCCACTCATGATTTAGAGTTGGTAGCGGTAGTGCATGCTCTAAAAATTTGGTGATATTATTTATTGGGAAAACCATTTGAGTTAAAGATAGACCACCAGAGTCTGAAGTATATATTTACCCAACCCTTATTAAATTCTAGGCAACGACATTGGATAGAGTTCTTAGTAGAGTATGATTTTGGCATTGAGTACATTAAGGGTAAAGAGAATAAGGTCATCGATGCTCTAAGTAGGAGAGGGTGTATTACCGCAATGGAAAAATGCCAATATGATCTATTAGATCAAATTAAAATATGGCAAGAAAAAGATGAATTTTGCCAATCATGTATTGGTCAGGATGGACAAAAAATAGACAAGGATACAAAATATGTTTTCAGAGATGATCTACTATATTTCAAGAATAGGTTGGTAGTACCTAATTCAGGAGGATTGAGGGAAACAATCCTTAGGGAGGCACACAATACTCCCTATTCTATGCACCCAGGAGGGGCAAAAATGCGCGAGAATCTAAAGAAAGCTTATTTCTAGCCAGGTATGAAAAAAGATATTACCAACTATGTGGCCAAATGCTTGGAGTGCCAAAGAGTGAAAGCAAAACACCTACATCTAGCTGGAAAGCTATACCCACATGAGATACCCACACAAAAGTGGCAAGTAGTATCAATGGATTTTATAGTGGGATTGCCTAAAACAAGATTCAAGCATGATGTAATTTTAGTAATTGTGGATAAATTAACTAAAGTCACACATTTTATACCAAGCAATGTGCAAGATGATGCAACCGTCGTAGCAAGTAAGTTTTCTAGGGAAGTGGTAAGACTGCACGGTTTTCCAGAAGTTATAATCTCTGATAGAGATTCTCATTTTACTTCTAAATTTTGGCAAGTATTACATCAAGCATTAGGGACCAAACTGAATATCAGTACTACTTATCACCCAGAGATAGATGGATAGACTGAGAGGGTGAATCAAGTGCTTGAGGATATGTTGAGAATGTATTGCATGGATCAACACACAAAGTGGGAAGACTACTTATACCTAGTGGAATTTGCATATAACAATAGTTACCATGCATCACTAGGTATGGCACCTTTCGAAGCCCTATATGGGAGATAGTGCAGAATTCCCTTATCTTGGGATAATCTAGAAGATCGGGTAGTGATCAGACCATAAATGGTAAAAGAAATGGAAGAGCAATTAAAAAGAATTCAGTAGAAGTTGAAAGAGGCTGCAGATCGCCAGAAGAGCTATGTGGACCTCAAAAGAACATTGAGGGAATACTTTATGGGAGATAGAGTATTCTTAAGGGTGAAGCCAACTAAAATTTCAATAAAATCTTCCAAGCTTGACTCCAGATACGTGGGTCCATTTGAGATCATAGCTAAGATAAGCCTTGTTGCGTACAGATTAGCTCTACCACCAAGCTTATCCAAAATCCATAATGTCTTTCATGTGTCCCTCTTTAGAAAATACATTTTTGATCCTACTCATGTTTTGGATGTTTCCAACTTGCAGATGACTGATCCATTAAATATTGAGGTGTGACCTGTTCACCTGCTTGGTTTTTGAACCAAGAATCTGAGAAAATGAAGCATAGAGCAATGTCGGGTCCAATGGGACCACTACTCAGATCGAAATGCTATGTGGGAAGACGTGGCAGATATGCAACGACAATTTCCTTATTTTTTTGAGTAGATAAAGACTTTATCATAAAATTTTTACAAATTTGTGATATGTGTATAAAATATATTAGTGGAGTTACTGAGTAGAGTAGCTTGTAAATATTTTGGTATTGCTAAGTAATATGTTTTGGACCATGATGGATATGTGTATTTGATTTCATTATGACATAATCTATGATGTGATTATATGACAATCATAAAAAAATGTGATGTGATTTTATGATGATAAATGTGATGGCAATACTTAGTGTTAAAATGGAAAAGTGAATTTGCTTGAGTATTTTTGGATAAAGTAAAAGATATGGATATTCAAAATATTTATTTTGCTTAACTTAATTTTAAACACAGGGACTATGTTTATCTCTAGTGGGGGAGGATGTAATGACCCTCCTCGCATGATTAATGAAATAGAGTAAAATATATATATACTTACCTTTTCTTGTGAAACAAGGTACTATTGATAGTCTTTGTGAGTGCAGGACAGTTGCAAGATGACAATGAGAGGAAGCAAGTCAATGGAAAAAGGTAAGAAAGGGAAGTGATGATTCAGCTCATGAGCACATGGAAACTCATATTTGCATATCATTTAGGTGCATTATAAATTGCATCTCTACATGAGTTAAATTGGTTTGAAATATTGCTTGTTGGCAAGGAATGAGAAATGTTTTTATGGTGGCAATGATGATGGGAGCCACTAGTTTGGAAAGGCATGTGTTTGTTTGCTTATTTAGACATGTGTGTGTATGTCTAATATTTGGAATGCTTTATTGTTTTAATAAAGAAATCTTGTGTGATTAGAGGTGGCAATGAAGATGTCTTAATCATGGGAGCCACCCTTTATTTGCTTGAGTGAAGATTTGAAAATATTTTCCTTTATCCTTTCATGATTTTATGGAAAGGTAATTTTATAAAGGAATAGAAAATATAAAGTAAAATAATTATTTTTATCTCTTTAAAAAACAAGAGAAACCTTGTGCAATTGAGTAATGGCTTGTTATGTACTGCTCTACGTTTCATATTAAAGAACTATGGTGTTAGATGATTAAAGTAGAAGAAAGTTAGATCTTCCATGTATAGTCATGATGGCGAATGACGTGTATTGAATGGTGGTCAAAACTCCTTCTGTATTGGACCTTGTGCATATCTCTAACCTTGCTTTATTTGAAGTATGTGCAAAATAGTTCATATTATTATTGTTGTTGCTTTGTTTAGAATATTAAAGAATGGTTGATAATCGGTAAAGCAAATTTTGTTAAACCTTCGTGCTGGTGGGATGCACTTCCTATGTTGTTAATAGCTAAGGCAAAATGCTGGGAATGGTGGAAATTCCATGATAGAATGTTAAGAGCATGAGGTTGAGGAATAAATGGTTCAAAAATCTAGCACAACAGAAGAGATAAGAGGAAAAATAACTTACAAATTTATGGGAAAGAACATTTAGGAAAGTAGGAGGAAAAAAATGGAGGACAGATGGAGGAAATGCATTGCAGAAAAGAACATTGGAATATCTGAAAAGACGTGAGAGGAACAAAAAGGATTTAGAGAAAAACAAACTGTGTCGGTTGGAAAGCATGGTATACAGGTTTGTTATTCTAATGACTTCACTGTGCTGAAGGTGTCTGTAATATTTCTTTTATGTGTGCATGTTTTCATTTGATGTGTTGAAAATTAAAACTATCGAACTTCATGTGTTGAGGTTTATGTAAAGAGATATGTTATTTTGTATTTGATGAGCAATATTTGTTTGAAAAATGCTACCATGATATTATAATATTTTGTAATGGAAGGCAATGGTATGTTAACAATATAATGCCATACTATTAAGTTACTTCTTATCTAAAATCAATGCTATATTTGGATTTATCATTATGCTATTTTGTGGATTTGTACTAATGAGCAATGTAATGCTGGAAAGTGTTGTTTGTTGTTGTATGAATCTATGTTCTTAAAGTATAAGAATGTTGGTAAATTATGCCATGATGTTGTGAGTGAATTTGTTCTTTAAGAAATGAAAGAAAATAAATTAAAAATTCTTGCTTCCTTTGGTACCTAGAAACAACTGAAGTTGTAATGGATAGGTAATGTGAAATTTCTACCTAAGAAGAATAGGTAGTCTATTTTTATAAAATAAATGAAACAAATTAGAAATTCTTGAGTAGGTCTCGAACAAGGAGATTTGTGAAACTCCAATATATTTCTGTGATAGTTTAGAATTACTTGTATGCATATTAGTTGTATGATCATACCATGATCCATATGTGATCCCTAGAAGCACTGCATGGATACTCTGTGCGACTTATATATTGCAAGAGAGTAGCAGGAATTTCAAGTAATATGTAAACCAAATATGTTGAGCATACATGGGTTTTGTAGCACTAAGAACTTGTAAATGGAGAATGATAATCCATAACTTATTTGAGGAATAAATTATCGGAGAACTAAAATAGCAATATTTTGTGATATGGATTCTGTCTTATAGGAACATGTGTAGACACCCAATACTTTGTAGAATTAGCATCTATTGTAGTGGATGGTATAAGTTGTAAAGGAATGGAAATTTTAAACATAGAAATAATTGAATATCTTCCATATAAGAAATGAAATTAGGGGCGAAGCCCTCTTGTATATTTGATCTAAATAATTCTATTGTGTATTGAAGGTTGTGATAAGAAAATATGGCATAGCTAGTTTATGTGATTATGTTTTGAAAATCATGTTATAAATATATTCTATTTTTTGAACTTCTTCCAAGCTTTACTTTTTGAAGTCTTATTTAATTATAAAATTAAATAAACCATAGTTTCATTTTTTTTATTAATGGGTGAACTTCAAAAGTCATTTGGTCTTTCTTAAGAGTAATTAATGTAGCCAAGAAGATATAGGTTGCCTAGTGAATGTTGTTCAAAATTGTTTCATGGAGGACTGGTTAGTGTCACCGTGAATGGGAGGCAACCAAAATATTACCATTGTTATTTTTTTTTTAAATAAGCTTTAGAGCACAAAAAATCAATATGGTGGTGGAATCCATGGGATAACTATCCAAACCTATTTATTAAGAAAAAATTAGACTTATGTTAGAAGTCTGCTTTGTTAAGTGCAAAAGAGTTAAACCAGATAGTGAGCAAATGTGTTCAAAATTCTCTTTAGAGAAACATTAAACCTGCATTTATTTAGAGGGCAAATCTAAACTTTAGAATGATAATAATTCCATGAAAAAGAAGGATAATTTGGTTTTGAATAGCAAACTACCTTTAAGTGTAATTCACCTTTATCTTTCTAATTGTTATTTTAAAAGAAAGAATTACCTACTCAAGTTAGTTTAAATGCTTGTTTTGGAAAGGTATGTTAGTGATTAAACCATGAGACTCTTAGGAAGCATTTGACCCAAGATTAACTCAAATAATCATCCAAAGATGTTGAGGTGCAAGTATGCACATAAAAAGATTCGAGATAGTTGACGACTGATAGAATTGATCTATAAAGAAAGACTCGATCAAGTCAAGATGAGAAGGTGGTATGGGACACATTTTCTAGGTTGTACTCAAAGAGCATTGTGATAAATACCATACTCGTCAAACTTTGTTGGATTGGCCACAAGGTTTGGTATGGGATAAACCGTTGTGAGTTGTGATGGTATTGTGTAATGAAGTCCAAGATTAGGGAATTGACATGGCGCTAACTACCTCTAGGACAAGGGAACCACTAGTTAGTCACTAAGGCATAAATACGCTAACCTCTTCCATACTGAGTTTAAACAAGTTGACTAGATAGTCGAAGGTATAGTGTGTGAAGGTAAGGGATAATAAGAATTTACCTCTAGGTGTTATGGGCCCTAGATGATAACCCTCATCATGGCCTAGTCCTCATGCTATAATATGCAGATGATAAATGAGAATAACTATTACCACTGAATGGCATGTCAACATGATTTTGTTGATCTCATCAACTTGGGAGACTAGTTGCATCAGTCTTGAACCCAAAAGTGGTATGTTGTGCCTATGCTATATTGTTTGTAAATGCGAATAAGAATCAATGGATGATCCAAAATATTGATAGCTTGAAACCAAACTTGGTAAAGTAGGAAAACATTTTAGGCAAAGCAAGATAATACTTTTATATATATATATATATATATATATATATGTATATATATATATATTGGGTTTTTTATTGTTATTTTTATCGGGAAACCAAGTGAGTTGTTAGACCTAGGTTGTTACAAATACAATATAGTAATTACACCTATGATGCCCCAACACAAAGTGCTTAACTAGATTCATCAGGGTCCTTTGAATCTAATGGCTTATTCCTCATTTCAATTTTTATGAAGTCATTATCTATATTTAATGGGAATTGAACCAAAATTTCTATGGATAATCTTAAGAAGTTATTCACCTTAAATTTAGTACATCACATTCAAAATAAATACATCATAGTACATTTTCTTATTTACTTATTGAGGGATAAAGTCACTAGAAGTTCATCTGGAAAAATGCTTACTAATCAAATGTTGACTATAGAACCTTTTATCAGAATATTTTATAATATAGGCAATAGACATTGAATTAATTTTCAATTGAATGATATGTAAATATACCCTTAATAAAACATTCATGATTATAATACTAGATTTATGAGGACTTTGTATTTGATTCTAAGAAATATGCATCCTCATAATATCGAGGATTATTGCATTCTATAAAAGGTTTATAGTCTAAATTAACATTAATGGTCTATAATGCTAATCACGTTACTTTAGCTACAACATTCAAAGAGGTGGCCCATGTAGAATATATACTCACTAGAGTAGGAGAATTATTGTCTGCCCCTCTTATGGCTTATGCTGCCCACATAACTCAAAATCTATAAATTTTTGGACCTCCCCCTACCATGTTTCAATTCTAAATTCCCAAAAGAAAATTAATACTTCCACCTACCCATAAATAAACTTCACTTACATGGTGGCCCTCTTAGGGAAAACCACTCCTTCCATTTCTTTTTAGCCCTAATTTCTTACTATACCAAATTCCCAAAAAAAAATTAATACTTCCACCTACCCATAAATAAACTTCACTTACATGGTGGCCCTCTTAGGGAAAACCACTCCTTCCATTTATTTTTAGCCCTAATTTCTTACTATACCAAATCCTCCATAAAATAGTAGTATTCCTACTTTATTCTAAAGCCAACATGAGGATGACATGCTAAAGGATAAAATGATGGAGATGCTCCATTTAATGGAAATGATGATAAATGACACCAATATGAAGAAAATGCAAATTGGGTGGCAACAAAATGGTAGATGAAAATAGTATAATTGGAAATAAAGGAATTCCTCATACCTCACAAAATATTAGGTTTCTTGTCAAAATATTGAGCAACAAGATAACTAGATAAAAAATAAAAAGGATATTACGAATTCAAAGGTCAATACCTTATGGTGTTTTGCCTATGATGTTGGGCACAACTCCCATAGCCATGAGACATGTCAAAATTTAATAATATAATAGAAAATATAAATCTTAACAAATTATAAATTTAGGCCAAATGATGTTGGTAGAAAACTAGCTAGTTGCATTAAATTAGCTAGATTATTTGTCTTTTATCCCCATATAGAAATTAGCCCTAATATTACCAAAACCTAATAATGTAGCTTTTGTAAACTTTAGCATTTTTGAGGATGATGAATATTCCTCTTTAGAATAAAGTGTTGTATACACTAATTAATAAGAATTTGGAACTAGTTATAAGGAGAGGGTAGTTGAAGAACAAGATCCAACCAAGAAGTAAACTAAACCCAACATCAGTTTATAGTTATGATAAGGGTGAGAGGACAATGTTGCACATAAAATATAAAGTACCTATAGTAATTAGGTAATAAGACACATAAATGAATTTAGAAAAGGTACCAACCACAATCTAATCAAACAATGCTTTGGCTAAAATATTATGAAAATAAAAAATGAAAATGAAGTTGAGAAAAGGAAATGAGTACATGAGGATATTGCATAGTAATATAAGTAGAAAGGTAAGCATAAAAATAAATAAAAGAGATAAGTTTCATAAAGATAACAAAATACATTAATGTACTTGTCTCTAACTAATAAAGGGTGTGTGATTACTACAAGGTAGTACAAGAAGTTTATTATGTGCATTGAAAGTAGCACTATCCAATTTAGATTCAATATTACATAAGATAAGAAGACACCAACCAAAGTCAGTATGTTGGAAGCCTTAGCTTTTCCTAGTAAAATAAATCTCCTCTAAGAAACTCTAAAGGATCAAGAGAAGATTTATGCCAAGGATCAAATAGGTCAGCCCATGGTATTGAAATTGTTGTTATTATCTAACATTGATAAAAAAATTTAAGGAGTTTCATAAAAAATTTTGGAGTGGCTTTAATAGTAATACCAAAGTTTGTATATAAGAAAAGGGGTTTATCATACACCAAGACTACCAAAAATACTATTCAAATAGATGAAACTAGAGTGAAATTCATAGTGGTATTAAAATATTTGTTCATGATAGTAGGAAAATAACCTAAGTTGGTAGTTGTACAAGGTTATTATTGTTGACCTAACTCCTTGCCTTGGATTTCTACTCTCAAGATAATGGACCAAGAAGTTGTCAGTATAAGGATACTTGTTGATGGATTACATGCACATGAACATACCTAAGGATGAAAATACCATCAAGATATAAATTGAACCCCCATACAATGACCTTATAATCAAGGTATGATGATGATGATGTGGTAATCTATAATAAACTCTCCATGTATGTAGATGAAGAGACTATTGAAGAAGACCGTATTTTAGATATTGAGTTGATCATAGACATACCTTCGGAACATAATGATATAAAACTATTTTTATCAATGTTCTAACATTGAATAATAAGTAGGTTTAAGGATCAAATGATACGTGGACCATATATTTTGATGGTTTAAGTACTAGAAATGTATAAAGAATTAGTATTTTATTCACTAACCCTTAATGTACCCATATAAATTATGCTTGTAGGTTATTTAATGGTACAAATAATATGGTAGAAGCATATTGCATGAATTTAAGGAAAGTTGAAAATGGATATTAAAAAATTTATTTTTTTGGTAAATATGAGCTCATCATAAACTAAATTAA
Organism: Wollemia nobilis; assembly: GCA_028583015.1. Taxonomy (NCBI): domain Eukaryota; kingdom Viridiplantae; phylum Streptophyta; class Pinopsida; order Araucariales; family Araucariaceae; genus Wollemia; species Wollemia nobilis. The sequence goes on from JAQPPZ010014539.1 coordinate 51,373, forward strand.
TTTAGAGTCAACAATTAAGAACAAACAATAAAATTCCTACAAACACGAGGTTTTATATAGGTGAAAAAAGTATGGGATATAATTAAATCTAAAAATTCTATATTCATGGTACAAGAAGGAAAACTCTTAGGTCATGTGGTACCCAAAGATGGCCTTGCCATAGATCTTGATAGGACAAATCAATTCAAGAGTTACTTTTGGTCATTAGATACGCCTAGGTAAGGATTTTGTGTAAGTGTACGTGCCCTAGACCTGGACCAACATTGAAAGGCCGAGAGAAGAGATGCCCCTCGTGCCAATATCCGTAGAAAGGCCGGCTCCTATGCTAAACTACTTTGGGGTTTGAAAATAAGAGTGCAAGAAAGAGATAAAGGGATAAGGGTTAGAAGAATAAAGTAAAAAAGGGGTAAGGGAAGAGAGATTGTTGATTTAAGGTGGGAGAGAACAGGAAGAAGGATCACTAACTGACACTTGAATATAAGCAAAGAACATCAAGAGTAAAACAAAATAAATGTAGTATCAACCTTCCTATGTATCCTCCTGAATGAGTTTTAGGACACTGTCCCCGATCACACACCGGATGCAAAGTTCAGCATCGTAGTCTACAAGCGAGGAGAGATAAAAGAATCAAGCAACGCAGGTAGCATAAACGAAAGTCAATACAACACTTTTCTACTCCTATGTATCATTTCGAATGAGTTTCAGGACACTGTCCCCAATCGCACACCAGACGTAGAGTTCAGCATCCAACATACAAATGAGGAAATATAGAAGAATCAAGCACAGAAGGTAGCATAAAAGAGAAGAATTGAGCTCAAAGTCTCTTAGTATTAATCATAGGACATCAAGTTATAGAAGCTTTCTAGAGGACTCAACCCTCTGAGTCATTATCACAAAATTGATGAAGTGCATCCTCGAGCTTTGAGAAGTCGGCTCGTTGCAGTTGTTGCGACTGAGCTCTCAAATTGGCTACTAAGAATAGCAACTACAATCGGGTCTATCGAGGAAATAGGCATTCAATGGGCTGCCTAAACTGTCCTTAGTTTTTGGGTGCAATACTCGAGTAGCCACCGTGTTTGATAGTTTCTCCTTCTTGGACTAGTACCTCCGGTCCAATTTCCCAAAATGATCGACGAACTTGCCGAGAAAGGAAAAATGTATTTATGAAGCAACTAACCACCTCGAGAAAATACACAGCTTGAAATGCATGCCTTGGAAGCGCTTCACTGGATCTCTTCTTGCAATTCTGCTTCACGATGGGTATAGGTCGAAGCAGATCCTTCCTCTGAGTTTGGTACTTCGGATAGTTGAGCTTTGCGACACAACTTCAGGAGGTTTGAGTGCCAAAGTAGATCCCTTTTGGTGGGGCCCTTCATGCTCTACTACTTCGCTGGTTAAATTACTTCGCCTATGCCTCAAGGAAATGCTTCACCGTGATCTTTCTTTGAAACTATGGTTCGGGAGGCTTGCAGCCAAAGCATAAATGGTTCACAGGAAGAGGGTCCCGAGGTGGGTATTTCAGTGATTTTCTGGCAAAGCATTTTTCAATGTTTGCTTCGAGATCTGCTTCGCAAGTTTTTGGGCCGAAGTAGCCTTTGGAAATGCTTCGGGTCTGAAGTAATTCTTCTACCTTAGTGACTTTGGAATTTGATTTTTGGGACTTCCTTCTTCGGGTAGAGTTGTCATTTGAATATCTCTTCGCTAGGTTCCCACCAAAGTAGTTTTGGAAATTCTTCGGGTGCGAAGATCTTCTTGGTGCTTTCCTCGTGTTTTTCTTTGGCAAAACTATTTTGCAAAATTTTGGGGTAAAGAGATCACTGGAAATGTTTCGGGCCCAAAGTCCTTTTCTTGCCTTAGCCAATTCACCTTGCATCTTGGATTTTCTCTTTTTGGCAGGAGAGTCGCTTCGCAAAACTTTTGCCCGAAACGCTTTTGGGAATGCTTCGGGTGCGAAGCTTTTTCTGGCGCCTTCCTCGTGTTTTTCTTCGGCAAAACTACTTCGCTGATTTTCTACCCGAAGTAACCTTTTGAAATGCCTTGGGCCTGAATTTCTTTTCATTCTATTCTTCCTCCCCTCAGCGAAGCTATCCCAGCTGCGAAGCTCTTTCTATCTTCTTTGGTATACAAGGGGAATGGCTAAGAAAACCAAAATTGCTATAACTTACATACATTTTAAAAGGTAATAATTAATATTATACAAAATTTTTGCTATTCTTCTACCCCTTGTATAATGTGACAAAAGTGTCAACAGTTACCTTTAACTAAATAAATTAAGTATATTGGATCATTTCTTGCACAAATATAATTCATCACAAATGTGTTCTTTGTGATAAAAATATATCAAAAATAATTTTGATGTAGATTTGTCCTAGTTAAAATAAGAATAAATTTAAAATCTTTAGGGCTCAGACTTTTTTAGGTTCATTATTTCTCTCTCCCTTTTATGTTTCTTATTGTATTCCTTCTCAAATTCATATTACTTCTTCTATTGAATCCATCTCACTCTTAATAATCATAGCTTTAGGATCATTAACAAGTTGACTTGCTAAAATTTAGTGTCATATCACACACCATCATCAACATATAATGTTTTGTCATAGTTTACCCCACCATATTCTACTTTACTTGCATCTACCACTCAAATTCTATCCACTTTCTATTTTGACATTGCATCACCTCATATTTCAATAAACCCACCAATTTCCATACCCGTTATAACCTATTTGGCATTGTAATCTATACCACCATGACGAAACCATTTTTGCCACTATCTCTATTTCACAACTCCATGAAAGTATCATGACACCATATTCCCTAGAATAATAAATTATGGCCAAGGAAATAAGGAAATATGCACTACTCTGGAGAGATAATCCACCATGGAGGTTAGCCAAACATTTCTTTTTACGATAACAAACATTTTTGAGAAAAAATCCATAAATAACATAGCATATGTTATGCATGATGTTGGAAAACAAAGTGAGAAAAATATTGCTAGTACAAGATCCTTAGATTCTATATTTCTTATAATCCTACAATCGTAACCAGCAAAAGGGAGAAGGAAATTATTAATTGTCTATGCACTTTTAGTAGACCTAAGTATTTCAACAACTACTTGAGTAGACTATACTACTAGGATTTCCAAACTATACTTCTCAAGAGTTAATCCATTCTAGATGATGTAGCTATTCTAATAGTTACAAAAATTCATGCCCATAAAATATGTACAAACAATTGGTAAAACAAAAAAAATACATGAAATAGTCCCAAGACAATACATAAGAATTAAAACAACTAACAAAATATGAGCAAAGAGAAGTAACACAATTGTATTAAGATCTAGAGATCTTAAAAAGGAAAGCAATGATTTAAAGTTATAGGCAACAAAGAACAATGAAATAGAGAAACATTTAGTATAAATGAAAGTACAATTGTCACGTTAAAAGTACCAATGGAAGCAACAATTTGAGGAAAAACAAGAATTGTAGCTTCAACTAAACCAATTGAAAATGATAGTGAAAAATATGTATGAGGATATTTCTAAGCTAAAGAGGATAAACGAATGATGGAGAAGAAGATTCAAAATATCAAAATTAAAACCTTGATAGTTTAGTAGATTAAGTCCTTGTGGGACCAAATAAATGCCATGTTCATGCATACTAAAATAATTTTACATGCCTTAACAAATGAAAATTCCTACTTCATAACACATCAATAAAAATTGAATGGGTAGAGAATGAGTTGAAATTAGAGTAAAGTCTACAAAGGTAATCCTATGGTTGTACAAAATGTCTAATTTGTAAGTAAAACATATAGAGATGTTAGACAATAAGACACTAACTATGCAACTAAATAACATGTCTAACCAATAAAGTAGACTTCAATGGTATAAGAATACATATGATATTCTACAAATGTCTACTAAAAATGCAAGGGAGGACACACAATATTTGATAGGTTAATTTTCAACCACATATAAATTCACCATGAAATCATATACTAATAATAAAATAAACTTATTTATCCAAGCATAAAAAGTTCCATGAAAATTGAGGGTATTAAGTAATATTTTTTTTGAAATATCCATGACAACACATGTCCACATACACATTGCTTGCTTTCTCTTCAAGAAGTATCACTTGCATGATGTATTTTGGTTTTATTAATATTTCTCAAAACCTACACTTCCATAGGTTATTATGAAAGTTCAAAAATCATTTTCCATCACCTATATATAAGTTTTAAACTAATATGATGAAAAATATCATTTCCTAAGGAAATTCATTCAATAATGTGAACCCAATTGTACTTTTGATCCATTTTTTAAACTATGAAAAATTAGTTGGTATCCATTGAATTTATATATCAACTCCATTGCTATGCTCAATTATTTCATAATTAGAATCCTTTTGGTGAGTCATCTACTTTCCATATTAATATTCACATATACCTATTCCTCCTTGTATTCATGATTAGAAAAATAATTACTTCCTTTAAATAGGGTATCCTTATTACTAATTAGAGATTCTCTAAAATAAATGTCTAAGCTAGTACAATTTAAGGATGGGTTTGGGATATTAATTTATTATGTGAAAATACTTATCGCATATTGTTTTTGAAAATAATTGTTATTATACAGTTATAAATTCAAGCTATTTTCATTTTCTCTAGTTTTAAAGATGATTCATAGTGAACACAAGATAATTTTTCCATATCCTACGTACAAAAGTTGTTTCTAGAGACAAATTGCTATTAACATTAATTAAAATGATATGTATTTAAATATGCTTTTAGTTTAATAAGATTACAACCTCAATTTTTGATATTTAAACATATATTTCATTATGAGACCAACTAAGCGAGACTTACACATTAGGTAGAGTGCATGAGAACACCAATAGTAGGAGGAAGAAATTGACCTTAGGTATGTACTTTGAAACTTGACCAATTTTGCATTTTATCTCCAAAAGCATATCCAAAGCAAAGGGTAATGCTTCTATGTAGTGATGCCCCTATTACACTAGAAATTTTTCCAATCAACAAAGCTTTTGTATCATAACTATACTTTCTCCATCGAGCATCATTTTAATAACTTTAATAGTGTGTTTTATTGTATGGTGAAACTTTCACCTTGTGATGGTTTTTTTTCTTGTTGATATAATTTATTAAGTCTACTTTTTTTGGATGTTTTTTGGGTTAATACTAGGTTTACATTTGAAATTGGTATGTTAATTAATAATTGTTCATGGTTATAGCTTTAGGAGAGGATTCAAACACTAGATTGTTAGGAGTAGAGGGTACATAAGCTAGAGACTTTCCTAGCCTTCATTGACTATGTTGATCATGCACTATTGATACTAGTAGAGTAGTATCATATGGCCCTAATGCCAAAGGTAGGGTATAATCCAGCCCTCTTGATGACCTTGCTAGAGCACTGGTATTCAAAGGCGAATAGTTTTTTATGTACCATGTATAGAGTTGTTCATTGAAGAACACAAGCTTATACTGAGAGGGGGGTGAATAGTATAAGATCAACTTTTACTTTTCTTTCCCAAACAATATTATCCAATATAATCAATGGAAATATCAACAAAAATAATCAAAGCAATGCACAAATCATCACACACAATAGAGACACCAATTTAACATGGTTCACCCAATGTGGGCTACTCCACGGAGAAAATATTTCACTAAAATTTTCTCAACAAATCTCTTGGGAATCACTTCCCTATTACAATGTTTATGGACCTCTATCCAAAGGAGACACCAATCCCCTAATGCTCTACTTTGTGGATCTCTATCCATAGGAGAACTCTTTCCCCTTTTCTCTGGTTCATGGAACTTGACCCAGGAGAACTCTATCCCCTCAACTAGTTTGTGGATCTCTCTCCATAGAAGAACTCTATCTTCCTAGCTGCTTCATGGATCACACTCCATAGGAGAACTCTTTCCCCTTGCTCTAGTTCGTGGATCTCTATCCACAGGAGAACTCTTTCTCCTCTACTCTAGATGATGACCTTCTAGAAGACTACTATCCCCACTGCACTGGCTTGTGGATCTCTCTCCATAGAAGACCTCTGTCCTCACTCAGAAGACCTCTATCCTCACTACCATGGCTAATGGATCTCTATCCACTAGAGACTACTATCCTCTTCTCTATCACCTCCAAAGCTTACTCTCAACTCTATCTCAAATCTGCACCAAACACTATCCTCGATCTAGTACAAATCTGCTCTAACTCTATCTCAGGTATAGCACAAATCTACTCTCAAATATACACCAAAATCTATCCTCAAATCTATCCTCAAGCCTTAACACAAAGCTTGATCCAATCACAAATCAACTCTGCTTAGATCTACCCCAAGCCTTAACACAAAGCTTGAACAAATAAATCAATCAACTCTACTCAAATCTACCCCAAGCCTTAACACAAAGCTTGAAAAAATCACTCAATCAACTCTGCTCACAAGTCTTCACCAAGACTTACCTCAAATCTACTCTCAAGTCTTCACTAAGACTTACCTCAAATATGCTCTCAAGTCTTCACTAAGACTTACCTCAAATATGCCTACAAGTCTTCACAAAGACTTGTCTCAAATCTATCCTTAAGCTTTCACAAAATCTTACTCAAATATATCCTTAATATTTTAACAAAATCTTACTCAAATCTGTCCAAACACATGCTCAAAAATAGCTCACAAGATATGCTCAATCAATCTCAAATCTTGCACACAATGCTATCAATTGCTTTGTCTAATCTTCAAAGTAATTCCTTTAACTTGAAGTAGTTTAGACATATTCTATTCAAAATTTGTTTAACCTCTGGAACATATAGAGAATGATGTACTCTATCAAAAACTCAATATGTTCTACTCAATCATTAAGTCTATCACTTTCACAAATCTGATTTCTAATGTTTGCACATTCACTTTCAATATCACTCAAAACTAATGCTCAAGAATTTCACTCAATCATTCAATCAATGAAACACAACTTGCTCACAAACCCTAATCAAGTGTTTCACACTACTTCCAACCAAAATGCATAATGTGGGTCTCAAACCCTAACTCAAACAATCCTCAATCTCTAACTCAAATATTCTCTTAATCATTCACCAATCATGCATATGAAAACTTACTCAAACATTTCCAACAATGCTTATCAAACAATCCTTTTCACTCCACCTTTGCATTTCACAACATTCAATCCAACAACATTTCAATCATAAGGAAGATGTGCCCATACCTTTTGTTTTTATGGAGATATGTCTTCAAAACCTGTTTTACTCACAACCAAAACCTTTTTCCAACTCTAGGTTAGATAGCAACAACCTATCTCAAAATCTCCACAGAAATATTTATCCCAACAAATATTTCACCATTCAAGTAATACACATAAAATGACAAATCACAAATACACCTTATTACTCCTTCCTTAAAAAACAATCTTCAATCAATGAATCATTCACTCACAAAAATAATTATAATGGCAATCTTCCTATAACTCCTTTTAACTCCAACTCAATAAAATATTTTAATCAAATTTCAACCCTCAAAATAAATTTCAAATTACAATCAAAAAGTCCTTGAATACACCTTATCCTCTCCAACTTTCAATCCAACATTAATTCCAAATTATGCCAACAAAGATCCTTGGAAACCCTTATAAACTCCAAACTTTAATTAACACTTGGCAAAAATAAAAAATATTTATTCATACCTTAGCCACAAGAAAAAATTAATTTTTGCATGCCTTAGACTCCACAAAGCACCCCACACGATTCGAACTCGCATTCACCTACCCACCAAGCGCCTTAGCCATGGCTTTGGTAGCCATGCGGGCTACGCACCCTCACAACACCAAAGAAGTGCCTTCCGCTTCTTATCTTCCTTGTTGGCACCAAAAACAAAACACCAAATATCTTTAACCTTTGTTGCCACCGAGAATCGAATGCGGGACCTCTATCCTGCCAACAACCTATGCGCTAGGCCTTGCCACTAGACCATCCGAGTGGATGGTGATGGGAGTAAACCCTCACTCCCATTTATTCATTTGTCATCCACTTCAACCTTATAAAAATTAAAACCTTTTCTTTGCTCACAAAAATCGCTCAAAATATTTCTTAGCCCTTCGCATGCACAATGTAATTTTTGGAGACTTACTTTATTGCATCCAAACCATATGGTATAAATACCATATCTTATTTTTTGCTCAACGTTGGAAGAAAATATTAAAATGAAATATTTTATGCCCAACCCTAACTTTAGGGTTTAATTAAATTAATTTATATTATTAATTATAATATAAATATTATAATTAATTAACCTTAGGCTTAACTTAAACTCTTAATATTATAATAAATATTATAATATTATTTCCCTCGAGCCTAGGTATTTTCCTTTTCCAAACATAGACTTTATTTGAACACCTTTAATATTATAATAATAAATATTATAATATTATTTCCTTTGAGCCTAGGTATCTCCTTCCTTCAGGGTCTTTTGTCAATCTTTTGACCAATCATGTGAAGCTTTAAACCAAATATCTTGGGCTTAAAATATAAATATTTTAACCCTCCTTTTTCCAATTCCTTGCACTAACTTATAACATCACTGACACTATCTCTTGACATCAATGACAACACAATTACTCAAAATGTCCAACAATCTCCCCCTTTGTCATTGATGGCAACCCTTTTTCCTTAACCATTCATTTTTCATTTTTCAATTCTACTCCCCTTGAGAAACTGCTCCCCTGACTGAATGCTCTCCCCCTAACTCAAATATTAACTCAAATCTCTCCCCCTTTGAAATCAATGGCAAAGGGCCACCATTAGGGCTAAATATAAGACTCTTAGCTTAGTCCCCTCCCCACCTCCTCTCCTTGAGGTGGTTAATTTTGGGGTGGGAGTATTTCTACTCCTAGCATACAATGCTCTTTTTCTTTGTCCACCTTCTTCCTCAACTGATCCTTCTGATTCCTCTGAATATTCTTGTTCTTGTTTGTCTCTAGAAATTTTGTTCTACACCACTTAGCCATATGCCCAACATTATTGCACTTATAACACTTAATGTTGTGGTTCCTAGAAGGTGCAAATATCTTGAAGTTCCTCCGAGTGAAGCCATATCCATTCCTATCATGAACCCTACAATTTACTACCTTATGACCAAACTGATTACAAGAGTAACAATACCCTTGAAATAGATGCCCATTTCTGAAATTCCTTTTAGTGAAACCATATCCCTGTCTTTCATGTGTCCTACACTGCATAGCCTTGTGTCCAAACCTGTGACATGAGAAGCAACGTCCATTGAAGAAACCTTGCCTTGACCCCATTGGTCTCTTAGTCTCTTCTTCCCTGTGATGTTTCCTGTTCCATCTATTCCTTATTTGTGCATTGTTCCTTTCCTTGTTGAAATTTCTATTTTCCAACTTATCCTCAGAAGTCTCACTTTCTCTTTCACTCTCTTCTTCTAAAGCTTCTTCTTCTTTGGAGCTTGAGATTGACTCCTCTCCTCATTCTCTTTGTTCCTCTTCAAAACTAAGTCCTATCTTGTTTGATGAAGATCTTTGTACCTTGATAATCTTATCCAAGGTCTTTGAGCTTCTCCCAAACCTGTGTAGCTTGTCTTTAGACTCTTTCACTTCCTTCCTTAGTGAAGCTACCTCATGCTCTAATATTTCACATTCTAAGACTTTTACCTCTAACTTCTCTTTAAATCTCCTTGTCTTAGATATTGAATTTGTCAGATCTTGTATAAGCTTTCCTTTCTCTTCATCACATTCCTGAAATTGAAGCTTGAGTTTTGAGTTCTGCTTTCTTACCTTTCTTAATTCCTTAAGAGTAGAAATAAGCTCACCTTCAAGATCAACTTCTCCTTCCTCTTCATTTTTTGATTCTTCCTCTACCTTTTTGTCTTCAAGATCATCTTCATTATTTTCTGATTTATTTCCACTAGAAGCACTTCCTTCCTCTTCTATTGCCAAGAGGAGACTTTCTTCTTCTAGATCTTCAAGAGCATCTTCATATTCATCTTCACTGAAATTGAACCCATTCCTTGTGCAATGATCTTCAAGATGACCAAAATTTCCACACCTAAAACACTTGAGAATTATTGGTTCCCTTTTTACCTTTTTCTTAACATCTTCTTTTTCTACTATCAGAAATAGAATTTCTTCTTCTTCATTTTTTGAGGACCTTCCATCACTATCACTTGAACTCTTGCCTATCTTATCTGCATAGAAACTCTTCTTATGCCTTTGGAAAAACTTCTTTCCTTGCTTGCCTTGTCCATCCCTGCTTTTCTTTTGATACATGTATTTTCCTGCTTCCTTGTTCTTATGATCCTGTTTCTCTTCACCACTGCTATTTCCAGCTTCTGGACAATCAGATGCATAGTGACCATATTTACCACAATTAAAACACCTAACTATTTTCGTACCTTTATGCTTTCTTGTGTCCTTGTTCCTTCTGCCATAGTTTGCTTCTTCATCACTGGATAACTCATTACTTGAATCTGACTTCTTATCCTTTGTCTTCTTTGTAACTTTGAAGGCTGCTTCTTTCTAGGGAATAGGATCCTTTCCTATTCTCATCTCAAAATTTGTGAGAGTGCCATGTAGCTCATCCCTAGTCAAAGTTTCAATATCTTTTGTTTCTTCTATGGCTGAAACCTTTTCACTATACCTCTTAGGAAGTGACCTTAAAATATTTTGACAAACATCTGATTCTTCAAATTTAAACCCAAGTCCTTGCATGAAGTTAACAACCTCATCCACACGAAGTAAGTATGTAGCAATGTCTTCCTCATCCTTCATCTTCAGGTCTTCAAAATTTTTCTTGTGATTTTGCAATTTTGCCATCTTGACCTTTTTGTCTCCCTCATATATTTTCTTCAACTTTTCCCAAATCTCTTTTGTTGATGTGCAATGCATAACTTTTACAAACTTTGATTCACATAAACCACTTAATATTCCATTCATTACCTTTGAATTATTTAGATGTAGGAGCTTACCATATTTATCTGTAGGTGGAGTTGTTGGTGGTGTGTATCCATCCTCAACTGCTTGCCATATATCATTTCCTTGTGCCATTAGGTAAATCTTCATTCTTACACTCCAAAATGCATAATTGTTCCCATCGAACAATGGTGCCTTATTTCCTAAAGATCCACTCTGAGAATCCATCTGTGTTCCTGTAAGATTTTCCTTCAAGTTGTTAAACTCTTTCGAAGGAACCCACTCTGATACCAATTGAAGAACACAAGCTTATACTGAGAGGGGGTGAACAGTATAAGATCAACTTTTACTTTTCTTTCCCAAACAATATTATCCAATATAATCAATGGCAATATCAACAATAGTAATCAAAGCAATGCACAAATCATCACACACAATAGAGACACCAATTTAACATGGTTCACCCAATGTGGGCTACTCCACGGAGAAAATATTTCACTAAAATTTTCTCAACAAATCTCTTGGGAATCACTTCCCTATTACAATGTTTATGGACCTCTATCCAAAGGAGACACCAATCCCCTAATGCTCTGATTTGTGGATCTCTATCCATAGGAGAACTCTTTCCCCTTTTCTTTGGTTTGTGGAACTTGACCTAGGAGAACTCTATCCCCTCAACTGGTTTATGGATCTCTCTCCATAGAAGAACTCTATCTTCCCAGCTGCTTCATGGATCACACTCCATAGGAGAACTCTTTCCCCTTGCTCTGGTTCATGGATCTCTATCCATAGGAGAACTCTTTCTCCTCTACTCTGGTATGATCTTCTAGAAGACTACTATCCCCACTACACTAGCTTGTGGATCTCTCTCCATAGAAGACCTTTGTCCTCACTCAGAAGACCTCTATCCTCACTACCCTAGCTAATGGATCTCTATCCACTAGAGACTACTATCCTCTACTCTATCACCTCCAAATCTTGCTCTCAAATCTATCTCAAATCTGCACCAAACACTATCCTCGATCTAGTACAAATATACTCTAACTCTATCTCAGGTCTAGCACAAATCTGCTCTCAAATCTACACAAAATATGCTCTCAAATATATCCTCAAGCCTTAACACAAAGCTTGATCCAATCAAAAATCAACTCTACTTAGATTTTCCCCAAGCCTTACACAAATCTTGTTACCAAATCAACTCAATCATACTTTCTATATCTTCCCCAAGCCTTAACACAAAGCTTGAACAAATCACTCAATCAATCTGCTCACAAGTCTTCACCAAGACTTACCTCAAATATACTCTCAAGTCTTCACTAAGACTTACCTCAAATCTACTCTCAAGTCTTCACTAAGACTTACCTCAAATATGCTCTCAAGTCTTCACTAAGACTTACCTCAAATATGCTCTACAAGTCTTCACAAAGACTTATCTCAAATCTATCCTTAAGCTTTCACAAAATCTTACTCAAATTTATCCTTAAGCTTTTAATAAAATCTTACTCAAATATATCCAAACACATGCTCAAAATATCTCACAAGATATGCTCAATCAATCTCAAATCTTGCACACAATGCTATCAATTGCTTTATCTAATATTCAAAGTAATTCCTTTAACTTGAAGCAGTTTAGACATATTCTATTCAAAATTTATTTAACCTCTGGAACATATAGAGAATGATGTACTCTATCAAAAACTCAATATGTTCTACTCAGTCATTAAGTCTATCACTTTCACAAATCTGATTTCTAATGTTTGCACATTCACTTTCAATATCACTCAAAACCAATGCTCAAGAATTTCACTCAATCATTCAATCAATGAAACACAACTTGCTCACAAACCCTAATCAAGTGTTTCACACTACTTCCAACCAAAATGCATAATGTGGGTCTCAAACCCTAACTCAAACAATCCTCAATCTCTAACTCAAATATTCTCTTAATCATTCACCAATCATGCATATGAAAACTTACTCAAACATTTCCAACAATGCTTATCAAACAATCCTTTTCACTCCACCTTTGCATTTCACAACATTCAATCCAACAACATTTCAATCATAAGGAAGATGTGCCCATACCTTTTGTTTTTATGGAGATATATCTTCAAAACCTATTTTACTCACAACCAAAACCTTTTGCCAACTCTAGGTTAGATAGCAACAACCTATCTCAAAATCTCCACAGAAATATTTATCCCAACAAATATTTCACCATTCAAGTAATACAAATAAAATGACAAATCACAAATACACCTTATTACTCCTTCCTTAAAAATCAATCTTCAATCAATGAATCATTCACTCACAAAAATAATTATAATGGCAATCTTCCTATAACTCCTTTTAACTCCAACTCAATAAAATATTTTAATCAAATTTCAACCCTCAAAATAAATTTCAAATTACAATAAAAAAGTCCTTGAATACACCTTATCCTCTCCAACTTTCAATCCAACATTAATTCCAAATTATGCCAACAAAGATCCTTGGAAACCCTTATAAACTCCAAACTTTAATTAACACTTGGCAAAAATAAAAAATATTTATTCATACCTTAGCCACAAGAAAAAATTAATTTTCATGTGCCTTAGACTCCACAAAGCACCCCACATGATTCGAACTCGCGTTCACCTGCCCACCAAGTGCCTTAGCCATGGCTTAGGTAGCCACATGGGCTACGCACCCTCACAACACCAAAGAAGCACCTTCCGCTTCTTATCTTCCTCACCGATGCCAAAAACAAAACACCAAAAACCTTTAACCTCCATTGCCATCGAGAATCAAATGTGGGACCTCTATCCTGCCAACAACCTATGCACCAAGCCTTGCCACTAGACCATCCGAGTGGATGGTGATGGGAGTAAACCCTCACTCCACTTTATTCATTCACCATCCACTTCAACCTTATAAAAATTAAAACCTTTTCTTTGCTCACAAAAATCGCTCAAAATATTTCTTAGCCCTTCGCATGCACAATGTAATTTTTGGAGACTTGCTTTATTGCATCCAAACCATATGGTATAAATACCATATCTTATTTTTTCTCAACGTCAATGGGAAAATATTAAAATGAAATATTTTGCACCCAACCCTAACTTTAGGGTTTAATTAAATTAATTTATATTATTAATTATAATATAAATATTATAATTAATTAACCTTAGGCTTAACTTAAACTCTTAATATTATAATAAACATTATAATATTATTTCCCTTGGGCCTAGGTATTTTCCTTTTCCAACCTTAGACTTTATTTGAACACCTTTAATATTATAATAATAAATATTATAATATTATTTCCTTTGAGCCTAGGTATCTCCTTCCTTCAGGGTCTTTTGTCAATATTTTGACCAATCATGTGAAGCTTTAAACCAAATCTCTTGGGCTTAAAATATAAATATTTTAACCCTCCTTTTGCCAATTCCTTGCACTGACTTATGACATCACTGACACTATCTCTTGACATCAATGACAACACAATTACTCAAAATATCCAACAATATCCCCCTTTGTCATTGATGGCAACTCTTTTTCCTTTTTCAATTTTGCTCTCCCTGAGAAGCTGTTACCCATGACTAAATGCTCTCTCCCTAACTCAAATCTTAACTCAAATATCTCCCCCTTTGACATCAATGGCAAAGGGCCACCTTTGGGGCTAAATATAAGACTCTTAGCTTAGCCCCCTCCCCACCTCCTCTCCTTGAGGTGGTTAATTTTGGGGTGGGAGTATTTCTACTCCCAACATACAATGCTCTTTTTCTTTGTCCACCTTCTTCCTCAACTGATCCTTCTAATTTCTCTGAATATTCCTGTTCTTGTTGGTCTCTGGAAATTTTGTTCTACACCACTTAGCCATATGCCCAACATTATTGCACTTATAACACTTAATTTTGTGGTTCCTAGAAGGTGCAAATATCTTGAAGTTCCTCCTAGTGAAGCCATATCCATTCCTGTCATGAACCCTGCAATTTACTGCCTTATGACCAAACTGATTACAAGAGTAACAATACCCTTGAAATAGATGCCCATTTCTGAAATTCCTTTTAGTGAAACCATATCCCTATCTTTCATGTGTCCTGCATTGCATAGCCTTGTGTCCAAACATGTGACATGAGAAGCAACGTCCATTGAAGAAACCTTGCCTTGACCCCATTGGTCTCTTAGTCTCTTCTTCCCTGTGATGTTTCTTGTTCCATTTGTTCCTTATTTATGCATTGTTCCTTTCCTTGTTGAACTTTCTATTTTCCAACTTATCCTCAGAAGTCTCACTTTCTCTTTCACTCTCTTCTTTTGAAGCTTCTTCTTCTTTGGAGCTTGAGATTGACTCCTCTCCTCGTTCTCTTTGTTCTTCTTCAAAACCAAGTCTTGTATTGTTTGATGAAGATATTTGTACCTTTATGATCTTATCCAAGGTCTTTGAGCTTCTCCCAAAAGCTGTGTAGCTTGTATTTAGAATATTTCACTTTCTTCCTTAGTGAAGCTACCTCATGCTCTAATATTTCACATTCTAAGACTTTTACCTCTAACTTCTCTTTAAATCTCCTTGTCTTAGATATTGAATCTATCAGATCTTGTATAAGCTTTCCTTTCTCTTCATCACATTCCTAAAATTGAAGCTTGAGTTTTGAGTTTTGCTTTCTTACCTTTCTTAATTCCTTAAGAGCAAAAATAAGCTCACCTTCAAGATCAACTTCTCCTTCCTCTTCACTTTTTGATTCTTCCTCTACCTTTTTGTCTTCAAGATCCTCTTCATTATTTTCTTATTTATTTCCACTAGAAGCACTTCCTTCCTCTTCTATTTCCAAGAGGAGACTTTATTCTTCTAGATATTCAAGAGCATCTTCATATTCATCTTCACTAAAACTGGAACCCATTCCTTGTGCAATGATCTTCAAGATGACCAAAATTTCCACACCTAAAACACTTGAGAATTATTGGTTCCCTTTTTAACTTTTTCTTAACATCTTCATTTTCTACTATAATAAATAGAATTTCTTCTTATTCATTTTCTGAGGACCTTTCATCACTATCACTTGAAATCTTGCCTATATTATCTGCATAGAAACTCTTCTTATGCCTTTGGAAAAACTTCTTTCCTTGCTTGCCTTGTCCATCCCTGCTTTTATTTTTATACCTGTATTTTCTTGCTTCCCTGTTCTTATGATCCTGTTTCTCTTCACCACTACTATTTCTATCTTTTGGATAATCAGATGCATAGTGACCATATTTACCACAATTAAAACACCTAACTATTTTTGTACCTTTATGCTTTCTTGTGTCCTTGTTCCTTCTGCCATAGTTTGCTTCTTCATCACTAGATAACTCATTACTTGAATCTGACTTCTTTTATTTTGTCTTCTTTGTAACTTTGAAGGTTACTTCTTTCTAGGGAATAGGATCCTTTTCTATTCTCATCTCAAAAGCTATGAGAATGCCATGTAGCTCATCCCTAGTCAAAGTTTCAATATATTTTGTTTCCTCTATGGCTGAAACCTTTTCACTATACCTCTTAGGAAGTGACCTTAAAATATTTTGACAAACATCTGATTCTTCAACTTTAAACCCAAGTCCTTGCAAATCATTGAAGCAAGTAGGTAGCAATGTCTTCCTCAGGTCTTCAAAATTTTTCTTTTGATTTTGCAATTTTGCCATCTTGACCTTTTTGTCTCCCTCATATATTTTCTTCAACTTTTCCCAAATCTCTTTTGTTGATGTGCAATGCATAAATTTTACAAAATTGATTCATGTAAACCACTTAATATTGCATTCATTGCCTTTGAATTATTTAGATGTAGGAGCTTACCATATTTATCTGTAGGTGGAGTTGTTGGCGGTGTGTATCCATCCTCAACTGCTTACCATATATCATTTCCTTGTGCCATTAGGTAAATATTCATTCTTATACTCCAAAATGCATAATTGTTCCCATCAAACAATGGTGCCTTATTTCCTGAAGATCCACTCTGAGAATCCATATGTGTTCCTGTAAGATTTTCCTTCAAGCTATTAAACTCTTTCGAAGGAACCCACTCTGATACCAATTGAAGAACACAAGCTTATACTAAGAGGGGGGGTGAACAGTATAAGATCAACTTTTACTTTTCTTTCCCAAATAATATTATCCAATATAATCAATGGCAATATCAACAATAGTAATAAAATCAATGCATAAATCATCACACACAATAGAGACACCAATTTAACGTGGTTCACCCAATGTGGGCTACTCCAAAGAGAAAATATTTCACTAAAATTTTCTCAACAAATCTCTTGGGAATCACTTCCCTATTACAATGTTTATGGACCTCTATCCAAAGGAGACACCAATCCCCTAATGCTCTGATTTGTGGATCTCTATCCATAGGAGAAATCTTTCCCCTTTTCTCTGATTCATGGAACTTGAACCAAGGAGAACTCTATCCCCTCAATTGGTTTGTGGATCTCTCTCCATAGAAGAACTCTATCTTCCCAGCTACTTCATGGATCACACTCCATAGGATAACTCTTTCCCCTTGCTCTGGTTCATGGATCTCTATCCATAGGAGAACTATTTCTCCTCTACTTTGGCTGATGATATTCTAGAAGACTACTATCCCCACTGCTCTGGCTTGTGGATCTCTCTCCATAGAAGATCTTTGTCCTCACTCAAAATACCTCTATCCTCACTACCCTAGCTAATAAATATCTATTCACTAGAGACTACTATCCTCTGCTCTGTCACCTCCAAATCTTTCTCTCAACTCTATCTCAAATCTACACCAAATACTATCCTCAATCTAGTACAAATCTGCTCTAACTTTGTCTTAGGTCTAGAATAAATCTTCTCTAACTCTGTCTTAGGTCTAGCATAAATCTTCTCTCAAATATACACCAAAATATGTCCTCACATTTGTCCTCAAGCCTTAACACAAAGCTTGATCCAATCACAAATCAACTCTACTTAGATTTTTCCCAAGGCTTAACACAAATCTTGAACAAATCACTCAATCAACTCTGCTTAAATTTGTCCCAAGCCTTGACACAAATATTGAAAAAATCACTCAATCAAATTTTCTCACAAGTATTAACTAAGACTTACCTCAAATTGTCTCTCAATTATTCACTAAGACTTACCTCAAATATTCTCTCAAGTATTCACTAAGACTTACCTCAAATTTTCCTATAAGTCTTTACAATGACATGTCTCAAACATGTCCTTAATATTTTACAAAAGCTTACTCAAATATGTCCTTAAGATTTTAAAAAAATATTACTCAATTATGTCCAAACACATACTCAAAAACAACTCATAAGATATGCTCAATCAATCTCAAATCTTGCACACAATGCTATCAATTGCTTTGTCTAATCTTCAAAGTAATTCCTTTAACTTGAAATAGTTTAGAAATATTCTATTCAAAATTCATTTAACCTATGGAACATATAGAGAATGATGTACTCTAACAAAAACTCAATATGTTCTTCTCAGTCATTAAGTCTGTCATTTTTACAAATCTAATTTCTAATTTTTGTATATTCACTTTCAATATCACTCAAAACCAATGCTCAAGAATTTCACTCAATAATTCAATCAATGAAACACAACTTGTTCACAAATAGGGTTATGCCACCAATTCGGTGAATATTAGGATTTCCAAAATTGAAAATTTGAGAATATGAGGACCAATTTGGAAAGCTCTTTTCAATCCTGATCTAATGTTGGTTTTTTTATGAAGTTGTAAGATGCTTTAATAGGTAAAAAGTATCCCAAAATATGACTTTACATTTTAGGGCTTTAAATATCCCAAATTTTAGTGTGAATCTACTTGATTTGATTTGATTAGGATTATCCATGATTCACCTTGATTTTGATTAGGATTCGTCATTTTTTTACAAATACATTTTGAGTCCAACCCCTTATGCATAACCCTGCTCACAAATTCTAATCAAGTGTTTCACACTACTTCCAACCAAAATGCATAATGTGGGTCCCAAACCCTAACTCAAAAAATCCTCAATATCTAACTCAAATATTCTCTTAATCATTCACCAATCATGCATATGAAAACTTACTCAAACATTTCCAACAATGCTTATCAAACAATCCTTTTCACTCCACCTTTACATTTTCTCAAAATTCAATCTAACAACATTTCAATCATAAGGAATATGTGCCCATACATTTTTTTTTATGGAGATATGTCTTCAAAACCTATTTTACTCACAACCAAAACCTTTTGCCAACTCTAGGTTAGATAGCAACAACCTATCTCAAAATCTCCACAAAAATATTTATCCCAACAAATATTTCACCATTCAAGTAATACACATAAAATGACAAATCATAAATACACCTTATTACTCCTTCCTTAAAAATCAATCTTCAATCAATGAATCATTCACTCACAAAAATAATTATAATGGCAATATTCCTATAACTCCTTTTATCTCCAACTCATTAAAATATTTTAATCAAATTTCAACCTTCAAAATAAATTTTAAATTACAATAAAAAAGTCCTTGAATACACGTTATCCTCTCCAACATTCAATCCAAAATTAATTCCAAATTATGTCAACAAAGATCCTTAGAAATCCTTATAACCTCTAAACTTTAATTAACACTTGGAAAAAAAATAATAATAATTATTCATACCTTAGCCACAAGCAAAAATTAATTTACGCACACCTTAGACTCCACAAAGTACCCCACATAATTCGAACTAGTGTTCACATGCCTACCAAGAACCTTAGCCACTGCTTTGGTAGCCACACAGTCTACATGCCCTCACAATACCTAAGAAATACCTTCATGTTCTTATCTTCCTCGCTGGAACCAAAAACAAAACACCAAAAACCTTTAACCTCTACTGCCACTGAGAATCGAACGTGGGATCTCTGTCCTACCAACAACCTACATGTCAGGCCTTGCCACTAGACCATCCAAGTAGATGGTGATGGGAGTAAACCCTCACTCCCATTTAATCATTCGCCATTGGTTTTAACCTTATAAAAATTAAAACCTTTTCTTTGCTCATGAAAATCACTCGAAATATTTCTTAGCCCTTCACATGCACAATGTAATTTTCGGAGACTTCCTTTATTGCATCCAAACCATATGGTATAAATACCATATCTTATATTTTGCTTGACGTCGACAGAAAAATATTTAAATAAAATATTTTGCACCCAACCCTAGCTTTAGGTTTTAATTAAATTCATTTATATTATTAATTATAATATAAATGTTATAATTATTAACCTTAGGCTTAACTTAAACTCTTAATATTATAATAAACATTATAATAATATTTCCCTTGGGCCTAGGTATTTTCCTTTTCCAACCTTAGACTTTATTTGAGCACCTTTAGTATTATAATAATAAATATTATAATATTATTTCCTTTCAAACTAGGTATCTCCTTCCTTCAGGGTCTTTTGTCAATATTTTGACCAATCATGTGAAGCTTTAAACCAAATATTTTGGGCTTAAAATATAAATATTTTAACCCTTGTTTTGCCAATTCTTTGCACTGACTTATGACATCATTGTCACTGTCTCTTGACATCAATTACAACACAATTACTCAAAATATCCAAAAATATCCTTATTTATCATTGATGGCAACCCTTTTTCATTAACCTTTCCTTTTTCCTTTTTAATTCTGCTCTCCCTGATAAACTGCTCCCCATGACTAAATGCTCTCCCCTAACTCAAATATTAACTCAAATATCTCCCCCTTTGACATCAATGGCAAAGGGCCACCTTTAGGGATAAATATAAGACTCTTAACTCAGTCCCCTCCTCACGTCCTCTTCTTGAGGTGGTTAATTTTGGGGTGGGAGTATTTCTAATCCTAGCATATAATGCTCTTTTTGTTTGTCCACCTTCTTCCTCAACTAATCCTTCTGATTTATTTGAATATCCCTGTTCCTGTTGGTCTCTAGAAATTTTTTTCTACACCACTTAGCCATATGCCCAATATTATTGCACTTATAAAACTTAATGTTGTGGTTCCTAGAAGGTTCAAATATATTTAAGTTCCTCATGGTGAAGCCATATCCATTCCTATCATGAACCCTGCGATTTACTACCTTACGATCAAACTGATTACAAGAGTAACAATACACTTGAAATAGATACCCATTTCTGAAATTTATTTTAGTGGAACCATATCCCTATCTTTCATGCTTCCTGCATTGCATAACCTTGTGTCTAAACCTGTGACATAAGAAGTAGCATCCATTGAATAAACCTTGCCTTGACCCCATTGATCTCTTTGTCTATTCTTCCCTATGATATTTATTGTTCCATATTTTCCTTATTTGTGCATTGTTCATTTCCTTGTTGAACTTTCTATTTTCCAAATTATCCTCAAAATTATCACTTTCTCTTTCACTCTCTTCTTTTGAAGCTTCTTTTTATTTAGATCTTGAGATTGCCTCCTCTCCTCATTCTCTTTGTTCTTATTCAAAACCAAGTCATGTCTTGTTTGATGAATATCTTTGTACCTTGATGATCTTATCCAAGGTCTTTGAGCTTCTCCTAAACTTGTGTAGCTTATCTTTAGACTCTTTCACTTTCTTCCTTAGTAAATCTACCTCATGATATAATCCTTCACATTCTAAAATTTTGCCTCTAACTTCTCTTTAAATATCCTTATCTATCAGATATTATATAATCTTTCCTTTCTCTTCGTCACATTCCTAAAATTGAAGCTTGAGTTTTGAGTTCTACTTTCTTACCTTTATTAATTCCTTAAGAGCAGAAATAATCTCACCTTCAATATCAACTTCTCCTTCCTCTTCAGTTTTTGATTCTTCCTCTACCTTTTTATATTTAATATCCTCTTCATTTTTTTCTGATTTATTTCCACTAGAAGCACTTCCTTCCTCTTCTATTGCTAAGAGGAGACTTTCTTCTTGTATATCTTCAAGAGCATCTTCACTAAAATTGAACCCATTCCTTGTGTAATGATATTCAAGATGACCAACACTTCCACACCAAAAACACTTGAGAATTATTGGTTCCCTTTTTACCTTTTTCTTAACATCTTATTTTTCTACTATCAAAAATATAATTTATTCTTCTTCATTTTATAAGGACCTTTCATCACTATCACTTGAAATCTTGCCTATCTTATCTGCATAGGAACTCTTATTATGCTTTTGTAAAACCTTGTTTCCTTGCTTGCCTTGCCCATACCTACTTTTCTTTTTATCCCTATATTTTCCTACTTCCCTATTCTTATGATCCTATTTCTCTTCACCATAGCTACTTCCAACTTCTAGACAATCATATGCATGGTGACCATATTTATCATAATTAAAACACCTAACTATTTTCATACCTTTATGCTTTCTTGTGTCCTTTTTCCTTCTGTCATAGTTTGCTTCTTCATCACTAGATAAATCATTACTTAAATTTGACTTCTTTTCTTTTGTCTTCTTTGTAACTTTGAAGGCTGCTTCTTTCTATGGAATATGATCCTTTTCTATTATTATCTCAAAATATTTGAGAGTGCCATGTAGCTCATCCCTATTCAAGGTTTAAATATCTTTTCTTTCCTCTATGTTTGAAACCTTTTCACTATACCTCTTAGGAAGTGACATTAAAATATTTTGACAAACATATGATTCTTCAACTTTAAACCCAAGTCCTTTCATGGAGTTAACAATGTCATAAAAATGAAGTAATTAGGTAGCAATGTCTTCCTCATCCTTCACTTTCAGGTATTAAAAAATTTTCTTGTAATTTTGCAATTATGCAATCTTGACCTTTTTGTCTCCCTCATATTTTCTTCAACTTTTCCCAAATCTCTTTTTCTGATGTGCAATGCATAAATTTTACAAACTCTGATTCATGTAAACTAGTTAATATTACATTTATTACCTTTGAATTATTTATATGGAGGAGATTACCATATTTATCTATAGGTGGAGTTGCTGGAAGTGTGTATCCATGCTTAACTTCTTGCCATAAATCATTTCCTTGTGACATTAGGTAAATCTTCATTATTATACTCTAAAATGCATAATTATTCCCATCGAAAAATGGTGCCTTATTTCATAAAGATCCACTCTAAGAATCCATCTGTGTTCTTGTAATCTTTTCCTTGAAGATATTAAACTCTTTCGAAGGAACTCGCTTTGATACCAATTTAAGAACACAAGTTTATACTAAGAGGGGGAGTGAATAGTATATGATCAACTTTTACTTTTCTTTCCCAAACAATGTTATCTAATATAATAAATGGAAATATAAACATCAGTAATCACATCAATGCATAAATCATCACACACAATAGAGATACCAAATTAACATGGTTCACCCAATGTGGGCTACTTCATGGAGAAAATATTTCACTAAAATTTTCTCAACCAATATCTTGGGAATCACTTCCCTATTACAATATTTATGGACCTCTATCCAAAGGAGACACCAATTCCCTTATGCTTTTATTTGTGGATCTCTATCCATAGGAGAACTCATTCTCCCTTTCTCTAATTCATGGAACTTGACCTAAGAGAACTCTATCCCCTTAATTGATTTGTGGATCTCTCTCCAGAGAAGAAATTTATCTTCACAGCTAGTACATGGATCACACTCCACAAGATAACTCTTTACCCTTGATATGGTTCATGGATCTCTATCCATAGAAGAACTCTTTCTCCTCTACTTTGGATGATGACCTTCTAGAAGACTATTGTGCCCACTGCTCTAGCTTAAGGATATCTCTCGACAAAAGACCTCTATCATAACTCAAAAGACCTCTATTCTCACTACCTTGGATAATGGATCTATATCCATTGGAGACTACTATCCTCTACTCTGTCACCTCTAAATCTTGATTTCAACTCTATCTCAAATTTGCACCAAACACTATCCTTGGTCTAGTACAAATATGCTCTAAATATGTCTTAAGTCTAGCATAAATCTGCTCTAACTCTGTCTCAGATCTACCACAAATTTTCTCTAAAATATATACCAAAATATATCCTTAAATGTATCCTCAAGCCTTAACATAAATCTTGATCCAATCACAAATCAACTCTACTCATATCTACCCCAAGCCTTAACACAAAGATTGAACAAATCACTCAATCAACACTGCTCAGATCTGCCCCAAGTCTTAACACAAAGCTTGAAAAAATAACTCAATAAAATTTGCTCACAAGTCTTCACCAAGACTTAAGTCAAATATACTATCAAGTCTTCACTATGACTTACCTCAAATATGCTCTCAAGTCTTCACTAAGACTTATGTCAAATCTATCTACAAGTCTTCACAAAGACTTATCTCAAATCTATCCTTAAGCTTTCACAAAATCTTACTCAAATTTATCCTTAATATTTTAACAAAATATTACTCAAATCTATCCAAACACATGCTCAAAAATAGCTCACAAGATATGCTCAATCAATCTCAAATCTTGCACACAATGTTATCAATTGCTTTGTCTAATATTCAAAGTAATTCCTTTAACTTGAAGCAGTTTAGAAATATTCTATTCAAAATTTGTTTAACCTCTGGAACATATAGAGAATGATGTACTCTATCAAAAACTCAATATTTTCTTATCAGTCATTAAGTTTATCATTTTTACAAATCGAATTTTTAGTTTACTCAAAACCAATGCTCAAGAATTTCACTCAATCATTCAATAATTGAAATAAAACTTGCTCATAAATCCTAATCAAGTGTTTCACACTACTTCCAACCAAAATGCATAATGTGGGTCTCAAATCCTAACTCAAACAATCCTCAATATCTAACTCAAATATTATCTTAATAATTGAACAATCATGCATATGAAAACTTACTCAAACATTTCCAACAATGCTTATCAAACAATAATTTTCGCTCCACCTTTGCATTTCTCAACATTCAATCCAAAAACATTTCAATCATAAGGAATATGTACCCATACCTTTTGTTTTTATGGAGATATGTCTTCAAAATCTATTTTACTCATAACCAAAACCTTTTACCAACTCTAGGTTAGATAGCAACAACCTATCTCAAAATCTCCATAGAAATATTTATCCCAACAAATATTTCACTATTCAAGTAATACATATAAAATGACAAATCACAAATACACCTTATTACTCCTTCCTTAAAAATCAATCTTCAATAAATAAATCATTCACTCACAAAAATAATTATAATGTCAATCTTCCTATAACTCCTTTTAACTCCAACTTAATAAAATATTTTAATCAAATTTCAACCCTCAAAATAAAATTTCAAATTACAATAAAAAAGTCCTTGAATACACTTTATCCTCTCCAAGATTCAATCCAACATTAAATCCAAATTATGTCAACAAAGATCCTTGGAAACCCTTATAACCTCCAAACTTTAATTAATACTTGGTAAAAATAAAAAATATTTATTTATACCTTAGCCACAAAAAAAATAGTTTTTGCGCTCCTTAGACTCCACAAAGCACCCTACACGATTCAAACTCACGTTCACCTATCATCCAAGCACCTTAGCCACTACTTTGGTAACCATGCAAGCTATACACCCTTACAACATCAAAGAAGCACCTTTTGCTTCTTATCTTCCTCACCGGTGCCAAAAACAAAACACCAAAAACCTTTAATCTCTGTTGCCACCAAGAATCAAATGCGGGACCTCTATCCTGTCAACAACCTACACGCTAGGCCTTGCCACTAGACCATCCGAGAATATGGTGATGGGAGTAAACCATCACTCCCATTTATTCATTCATCGTTCCCTTAAACCTTACAAAAATTAAAAACTTTACTTTACTCACAAAAATCACTCGAAATATTTCTTAGCCCTTTGCATCGCAATGCCATTTTCGTATAAATACCATATCTTATTTTTTTCTCGACATCGATGGAAAAATATTAAAATGAAGTTTTTTGCACTTAACCATAACTTTAGGGTTTAATTAAATTAATTTATATTATTAATTCTAATATCAATATTATAATTAATTAACCTTAGACTTAACTTAAAATCTTAAGATTATAATAAACATTATAATATTATTTCCCTCAGGCCTAGATATTTTCATTTTGCAACCTTACACTTTATTTGAGCACCTTTAATATTATTATAATAAATATTATAATCCATTTTAGCAGTTCTTAAGACCGGTGAGGATTTGATAAAAAAAAAATTATTTTAGATCATTCATAATGGTCAACATGCAAATTTTTGGACAGATTCTTGGGATGGTCACAATCCTTTGATAACTCAGTTTCCCGATTGAAGGCCTTGGATGGAGGAGCTTCATCGAGCTAATTGGATAAAGGTGGCTAATTACTGTTGGTACCATACTGGCAATTCAAAGTTTGGTAGATATTGGTTCCCTATTGAGGACTGGCCTATTCAAATCCCAGAAAGGCAAAGACAAGATATCTAAGGCATCCTTCATATGAATTCCCTCTCTTGGTCCCATGAAAAAGATTGTTTTGGATGGAACAACACTACTAAGGGTGAGTATTCAGTTGCTCAAGGTTATTTGACCTTATGCCATAATAATCCCAACCATTCTTCTGACATATTTTCTCGATTGTGGGCTCAAAAACTCTAGCATAAGGTGAGGTTCTTTAATTGGATTTTATTGCATCGTAGGGTGCTTACTGGTGAGCAACTTATGAAGCATGGTTTTCATGGCCCTTTTAGATGTGAAATTTGTGAAGAGAATGTAGAAAATATCAACCATATTTTTATTGAGTGTACTTTAGCCTCTGAGATGTGGAGTAGAATGACCACTTTACTTGGCTTACAATGGTCCAATTTTTTTACTTTTGAATAGCTTTGGAGGGATTGGCCTAATCAAGAGGGTGTTGATAATTTTATTAGGAAGTTAGTTTGGATGGGTTCTACCATTCTTCTTTGGAATATTTGGAATGAAAGGAACAACCAAATTTTTAATCAAGATAGGAAGGATATTCACTATATTTGGAAAAATACCATAGCCAACTTAGTTGAATTAGTCCATCATCTCCTTAATCACACTCAAAACTCCCACACAATATGGGATCAAGTGATGCAAAGATTGAAGATTAAAATTTCTAAGGGAAACCAACTTAAATGGAATGTGAGTATTAGTAAGATGGATAGGAATAGAAATTGGCAACCTCCTCCTAAGGATTTTGGAAAATTCAATACTGATGGAGCCTCTAGAGGGAACCCTGGAAAAGCCAGGGTGGGAGGAATTGGTAGACTTTCGGATGGCTCCCTGGTTTTTACTTTTGCTTGAGAATTTGGGTATTCTTTTCAATAACCTTGTTGAGGGGTATGGTCTCCTCAGAGGCCTTCAGGAGGCTACTAAGGTTGGATGGGAAAAGGTGTTAGTTGAGTCTGACTCTCAAATTATGATTAATCTCTTGAAGAATCCTTCTAATAATCATAAGGTGGATTGGAGAATAAAAAAATTTATTGAGAAGATTCAGTTAATCCAGATGGGATTTTTGAAAGTTGATTACAATCATTAGGCCAGAGATCAAAACAAGAGTGTTGATTCTTTAGCTAATTGGGCTTTGGACAAATGTGATCTTACTTGTTATTGCCACCCTCCTATATGGTGGTCTTCTCAAATTAGGGAAGCTGTTCTTTCTGTCATTTCTTTGGATGGCTCCAGTTCTGAAGGTACCTAGTTTCTTCTTGTTTTTTTTTTTGCTTCTCTTTGGTTCATTCCATTTTTTTTAGTTCCCTAGCTCATTCTATTCTTTATTTTGTTTCCTCTGTTGATTCTTGCCTTAATAGTCTTATGGTCTAGATAGGTCATTGTTTTGTTCGTTTTTTATTTCTTTTTTTTTTTTTTTTTTTGTTTAGTTTTTTTAAGGTGGGTGGGTTTTTTTATTTTGTTATGTTTTTGTGTTATTTGTGTTGTTTTTTGTTTTTCTTGTGTAATTATTGTTTTTTTTTTTTTTTTTTATGTTTTTTGTTATTGTTCTTGTGTTTTTTTCGTTCTTGTTCTTGGGTTTCTCTTTGTTTGTGTTATGTTGTGTTTTTATGTGTGAGTGTTTTCTATGTTTTTTGTTTTTGTTTATTTTCTGTTGTTCATTGTTTTTTATTTTTATTTTTATTTAATTTTTTAATTTTTTAGGTTTTAGTTGTGTTTATTTTTCATGTTTTTTTTGGGTTATGTCTTTATAGTGTTTTGTTTTTTTTGTCTTGTTTGTGTTTTGTTATGTGGTTCTTGTGTTTTTATATGTGGTTTGTGTTGTGGTTTCTTTTATCTTATTGTGCGTGTTTTGTTGTGCTTTTGTTTTTGACACACTCAAGGAGAATGTTTTTTATTTTATTTTATTATTTTTGTTGTTATTTACTTATTTTTAGATTGCTTTTGTGTGTTTGTTTGCTCCTTGAGTATGTCAAAGGTGGTATGCCAGGTCCGAGTCCTTGGCATTTTTAGTGGAATGGATACCCCTGCCTCCTTGGGTCTTACCCGAAAGTGGCATCCCTTTTGGGATGTTTTCCACAAATAAAAAATAATAATAATAAATATTATAATATTATTTCCTTTGAGCCTAGGTATCTCCTTCATTCAGGATATTTTATCAATATATTTACCAATCATGTGAAGATTTAAACCAAATCTCTGTTAGAATAAGAGAATATTCTCATAAGTTCCACTAGGATAAACACTTGAGTTTCCACTCCTCGATGTGTTAGGAGAACTCTCAGTGGTGTCTTCATCAGGTTTGATGAGTTGTTATAATCCAATACCTCTCACTCTGCTATTTATACAGAGTTGATCCTTGGAATAACACAATCATTTCTCTCTTCTCTTCATCTCTTGTGTAATTCTTTGCATATCTATTATTGGAAAATTCTAACATGGCACCAGAGTAGGATAGATTTTTCTAGCATTCACTTTTGAAGGTTCTAGGATTTGGTTCATTTACTTTGGATTTCTTTTTGGCTATCTTCTTGAAATTATTTCAGTAGTCATTTTCTTTTATCCATAGTTTAACTTTTTTTTTCAGAAAAATATTTATTGTTGAAAAATATTTGATGCAATATTTTTTTTTAAAATATCTATGTTGATTCATCCTTGAGGGTATTCAAAATACTAAAAAATTCTTCCTTTGCTTCAAAACATGTTTACCCTGTGCTATGGCGTTATTTTAGCCCATTTTAAAAGGAATGTTTTTTATATTTTATTTTAGGTTTTCGCTCTCTTCGAATTCATCTTTCAAATATTTTTTAAATTGAAAAATCTTCTTTTATTTATCGTAAAAGTAATTGGTTCTTTTATTGGGATTTTTCATCTTATTTGGGTTGCGTAAATACTCAACACCCATTATAGCTTAAATAAAGTGGTGTTTTTTAATATTGTAGGAGTTTTTTGATCTTCAAAGGGATTCGGGTATCCTCATAGCTTGGCACTCGCATAACACGGATTGAATTTTCATTCCTATTATAATTGCCATTTTGGCATCTCTATATAGCTGGCACTTGGCACTCACAAATTCATAGATGATCCTCTCTGTCTATATGGCCCTTGGTGCTCATGTCATTCTGGCACTCATGACATTCTGGCAGCTCATAGATGATCCTCTTCATCTAGATGACCCTTGGTGCTCGCATCATTCTGGAACTTGTGACATTCTGGTAGCTCATAGACGATCCTCTTCATCTAGCTGGCCCTTGGCACTTGGGGCAAACATCTCATGGTTGTCAAGGTTTACTCTCCCTATCTCCAAATCGAATCTCTCTAAGATTTTGTTTTTTGGTGCTCTCTCAAGTCGGTCCTTATAATCTCCTTTACCTGCTTTTTTTAAAGCGATCTCCTGCTATTAAAGTTCCTTTTTCAATACAAATATTACTTATGTTATAGATTATTTTTTATAATGTGTTTACAGGATCAGCATTCTCTTAATTATCGTGTTTGCAAGTTAATCCTTTTTGCACGATCACCCTTCTATTTTTAACGTGTTTGTAGATTCTTCCTTTCTTCTACAGGGATTACTAACTCTTCTACAGGTTACCTTGATTTCCTCAGCTCGAATAATAGCGTTTTCTCTACCCTTCAAACTCATAAAATTTTCAATGAGAGTGTATAAAGAGGTCGAGAGAATCACAACTACAAATTGCATCCAATCATCGAGAAGTGCCTCTCCTTCCGGTCATCAAAAGCCCATCACCTTCATCATATTTCATTCTTGATATTTTAAAATTATAATAATTATTTTGCAGGCTTTCTAAAGGGGCGTCTCTGTGTTTATGACAGTCATTTTTTTAGACAAATATTATATAATTTCTTGAATATCCCCTAAAAATTATTTTATTTAGGTTATATTTGATTTCCTTCGTTACGAAAAAGCTCCTTTGTCTTTGAGCCTTTAATTTGTTCTCAAAAGGCTCTCACTTTCATGAGACAAAATTCTTATGTTTTCTAATAAAAGTTTTTTTTTTTTTTGGGGGGGGGTGCGTGCAATTTTTGCACATTTTTGGGGGTTTGCATTCTTTTGTCTATATTCATCTATGGTTTTAATTTATTTCAAGTAAAAGTTGTAAGGTTATAATTGTTTAAATATAACTTTAATATTTCATAGAGGAAAAATTCATCGAATCTTTATAATTGCATTTATTTTTTTAGGGGCCTATCTTTAAAAGTTTGCTTTCCTTTTTTGTCTATCTTAATCTATGCTATAAAGTTATATTTCTTTAAATATCACTTTAATATTTCTTAGATAGATATTCAAAATATTTAATATTAAATTCAAAATTTTAAAAAGGCCCATATTTAAAATAAATTGCATTTTCTTTTTTTTGTCTATCTTCATCTATGCTATTCAAAATAAAGTTATAATTGTTCAAAATAACCTTGTTTATTTCATATATAAGTTATTCACATTTCATAAAAATATTTTTTTTATTTTTAAAAAATATTTAAAATGGGGGAAGTGTAATATTCTCCTTTTTTAGTTTTCTAAAAAGATGTTTTTAAATCCTATATGTAAAAAATTTATTTGGTTTACATTATTTAGAAAAAAAAAATTCTTACTTTTTTCTAAATAAAATAATCTACCTTAAAACTTTTTCCTCAAAATATCTTTTTCCTACATTCCATGTATCATTACCATTGAAAATTTATAGTTTCCCTCACGTAA
Source organism: Wollemia nobilis (assembly GCA_028583015.1). NCBI lineage: Eukaryota > Viridiplantae > Streptophyta > Pinopsida > Araucariales > Araucariaceae > Wollemia > Wollemia nobilis. The sequence continues at coordinate 82,426 of JAQPPZ010014539.1, forward strand.
GGGGGAAATTTTAGAGGCACTTGGTATAAAGACCTGATAGGTATTTTTCATTCATCCATTTCTTTGGGTATCTCTCTAACTTATAGTTTCCCTCTCGTAAGGGCGAGTATTGAGAAACACCAATTAAACTGGTTGATTCCTTGCATTTCAAACCAAAACCCTTCTAAATTATTCACTCTACTTACAGTTTCCCTCAAGTAAGGGCGGATATTGTGAAGAATTAAAAGGATTTGGCAATCTAAAGAAAACAATATTAATACCTAATTATACTTATAGTTTCCCTCTTGTTAGGGCGGGTATATTGAGTTTTCTAATATTGAAAATCTTCATATCTTTTCCTTATAACAATTGCATTAATCAATTAATTGAAGTTCTAAGGGGGGATATTGGTAAATTAAAACTTCAAATTTTCTCATGTTAAAATGATGAATTCAATTTAACCTCTCACCCCTCATAAATTTCACACTTGGAAACAAGGTTATGCATAAGGGGTAGGACTCAAAATGTACTTGTAAAAAAATGGTGAATCCTAATCAAAATCAAGGTGAATCATGGAGAATTCTAAGAAAATCAAATCGAGCATCTTCACACCAAAATTTGGGGTATTTGAAGCCCTAAAATATAAGGTCATATTTGGGGCTATTTTTGACCTATTATATAATCTTATAACTTCATAAAAATACCACCATTAGATCAGGCTTAAAAATATCTTTCCAATGAGTACAAATATACCTATGTTTGGATATATATTGTGGCAAATTGACCCTAAGAAAACATTGATCCTAAAAATTTTAGGTGAATGGACCAACGTCGAGGGTCCTCATATTTATCAATTTTAAATTTTAAAAATCCTATTATTCACCCAATTTGTGAATATTCGCCACTATGCATAAACCTGCTTGGGAACCTAAAATTTTAAATCTCATCTCTCAAAAAGGTCTTACTCATTTATTATAAGAAAAGCAACCATAATTTGATAAAGAATATGAAATCTTTGTTCTTAAAGGAAAAATGTATGAAACTATGGGTATTATTAGCTCTAATTTTGATGAAATTTTGTGGTTTCAAATTACAGATTGCAAAACTCCTCATGAAAGTTGGGAGAAACTAAAGGCCTTGTTTGGGAAAGTAGATCAGATGAGATCAATGCAAATAGAAGCCAAACTAAATTCTCTGTCCCCTAAAGATTTTAATAGTATTGTTGACTTCCTCACTAAGTTCAAAGAAGTCCTCACTTAATACAAAGGCAGTGGGAAGACTAATACTAAAGAAGAATTCATTTATCTAATCCTTTCTAAGCTAAATGGTGTTTTTCAAATTTTTGCTACCACCTTTATATCTACCAAAGATGGTCTTGGTGCAACCTTTAAAATGCACTCTTTAGAATAATTTTTTGATATATTAACTAGGGAAGAAACCAAAATTGGTAGATATAAAATCTCTTCTTCTTCTTATTCTTCAAAATCCTTAGTAGCCTCCACCTCTTCTAAAGAAAAATTCAAAAATAAGGAAAAGACTCCCATAACCTGTACTCACTTTAAAAATAATGATCACTCTGCTAAAAAATCTTGGAAAATATTACAGCAACTAGAGGTAGCTATGAAGGATCAAAATATATAAAATAAAAATCAAATAGGAAAAGCGCTTAATTTTCAAGGAAAAACCTCCAATTCTTTCTCTAATTATTGGGTCCTAGATTCTGGAGCTACTCATCACATGACTGCTTTAGATAAGTCTTTATCTTCTATATTCGCTGGCTCTCCTTATAGCATAGAAGTGGGTGACTCTTCCTTCATCCATGTCAAATGAAAAAGGGATATAACCATTGATGGTGGTTCCATAAACAATGTTCTCTATGTTCCAGGCATTTCAACCAATATCCTATCCGCCTATCAGATTTGTACTTTTGGAAATGGGAAAACTATTCTCTTCTCTCCAATAGGATTTGAGATAAGATATTTTCAAGATCCCCATTCTCTTATAGCCAAAGGGAATATTGATCATAACTCATATTTTTCACTTTAAAGGTTTTCAAAATCCAGAAGGAGCCTCCTATTTTTTGGCTCATGGTGCTCTTGAAAGTCAAATATGGCATGAAAGGTTTGGTCATCTTAGTTACAACTACATAAATGATTTTAGCACCCTTGATATGGTTACAGGATTACCCCAAGTTTCTTCTAGTCATGGAGTTTGTCCTAGATGTGCTCTTGAAAAGCAACATCAAGATCCTTTCATATTTGTTGGTTATTGTGAAGAATTGAAAGCATACAGGCTTCTTGATATCTCAACTCATGAGTTTTTATTTCATAAAAATATCCAATTTGATGAAACATTCCCTCAAAAAGATCCTCAAAAGCCCTCTTCCTCCATTGAGCCTTCTACTATAAGAGAACCTCAATATTATGAATAGCCAACTCTTGAAGTTAACTTGGTCATTGATAATCAATATGAGGAACTTGTAACTCCATCTCAATGTCTTTCAACTCCTTCAACTCCTTCCTATATGCCAAAATGGGCCCGCACCATTGTTAAAGAAGATACTCCTTACATCCAAAATCTTCCTTCAACTAGATCATCCAACCCCATAGGAATTGGTCTTGTATATCAATCTATTTTCTCTGATCCTCAATCCTTCAAAAAAGCCTCAGGTATTAAGGAATGGGATGATGCCATGGAAAATAAATTTTCTTACTTGATCAAAAACAAGACTTGGGATTTAATTCCCTTACCTAAAGGAAGGAAATTAGTTTGTTGTAAATGGATCTTCAAAACAAAATATGGGCCTAATGGAAATATAGAAAAATACAAGGCTCGTCTAGCGGCCAAAGGTTTCTCTCAAATTGAAGGTATAGATTATGCATAAACCTTTGCTCTAGTTGCTAAAATAGATTCTGTAATATTGGTTCTTGCTCTAGCTACTTTCCCTAAGTGGCCTATCTATCAAATGGATGTAAAATATGCATTCTTACATGGAGACAAAGGAAGAAATATTCATGGAACAACCTGTTGGTTTCACTCAAGACTCCTCTCTTATTTTTAGTCTAAAAAATTCTCTCTATGGCTTCAAACAAACCCCTAGAGCTTGGTATGAGAAGATGGACTCCTTCCTTATTTCAGCAAGTTTTTCTCATTGTGAGTTTGATAACATAGTTTAAATTTGGAGAAATGAAGGTAACATCACCATTTTTGTTCTATATGTTGATGATCTTCTTCTCACTGGTAGTAAATTGACTCACATTCAGACTATAAAAGACTCCCTCTCTAAAAAAATTGAAATGGATGATCTAGGTAAAGCTCATTACTTCCTTGGGATCCAAATAAATCAAATAGATGAAGGTATTTCTTTGTGCCAATAAAAGTACACTCTAGATATTCTGCAAATATTCAAAATGATCGATTGCAAACCTTCTCCTACACCCTTTCAATCTAGAATTAATATTAGTACTTACTGCTCATCCCCTCTTTGTGATGCCACTCTATACTGTCATCTTATAGGAATTTTTTTATACCTTACTCATACTCACCCAGATATCTCATATGTTGTTGGCCTCATATCAAGATTATATCATTAGCCTCACTTTAGTCATTGGAAAGCAACAAAAAGAATCCTCTGTTACTTGCAGGGCACTACTCACTTTGTGATCTTCTACAAGGTAAAATCCATGGATATCATTGGCTACACAAATTTAGATTCGGTAGGTTCAGTAGAAGATACATGTTCCACATCAGGCTATGTATTTTGCCTTGGTTCCTCACCAATAGCCTAGTTATGCAAGAAAAAACAAGCAGTAGTCCTATATTCTATAGAGGCAGAATACAGGGCAACAGTTTTGGCAGTTAGGAAGCTCTTTGGCTTCATTAAATTTTGAGAGAATTTGGTTTCACCCATGAACATCCTATAACTCTTTGGTGTGATAATCAGAGCACAATTTATATTTTATGCAATCCAGTTGAACATTAGCAAACCAAGCATATTGAGATACACATGCACTTCATAAGGTAGCATATTCAGAGCGAGGACATACACTTGGAATATATTCCAACTGAGGTACAAATTGTAGACATCTTCACCAAGTTATTTCCTTCTAAGCGTTACCTTCAGTTGTGATAAAAACTTGGAGTATTATAGTTGCATTGACACTGAGGTCTTCCATATCTCATTATATTGTACATGAGTACCTCATCAGGCCTTGTTGCTGGGACTCATCATTATTTTGTATAAGAGGATAATCTTCGTCATCCGAAGACAAGCCTCTTTCATACTTCTTCCTTTTGATTGATGGATTTTCCCATTGGGTTTTTACCATCACTTCAAAATGAAGAGGTGATAGTTGTTTTTTCCTAATAGGGATTTTTTCCACCAACTATCTATATTGTATATGAGTACCTAATCATGCCTTGTTGTCGGGACTCATCTTTCTTTTATAGAAGAGGACAATATTTGTCATCTGAAGACAAGCCTCTTTCATACTTCTTCCTTTTGATTAATGGCTTTTCCCACTGGGTTTTTACCATCACTTCAAAACGAAAAGGTAATATTTGGTTTTTTCCCACAGGTATTTTTTCCACCAACTATCTGTATTGTATATGAGTACCTAATAAAGTCTTTTTGTAGGGACTCATTTGTAAAAAAATCCTCTAGTGTCACTTAAGGAGGGTGTTAGAATAAGATAATATTCTCTTAAGTTCCACTAGGATAAACACTTGAGTTTTCACTCCTGCATGTGTTAGGAGAACTCTCAGTGATATCTTCATTAGGTCTGATAAGTTGTTGTAATCCAATGACTCCCAATGATCAACTCCGCTATTTATACAGAGTTGATCCTTGGAATAAAACAACCAGTTCTCTCTTCTCTTCATATCTTGTGTAATGCTTTCCATATCTATTATTGTGAAATTCTAAAAATCTCTTGGGCTTAAAATATAAATATTTTAACCCTCCTTTTTCCAATTCTTTGCACTGACTTATGACATCACTGACACTGTCTCTTGACATCAATGACAACACAATTACTAAAAATATCCAACATTCATGACACTAGTGGATGTCTAACTTATTTACACGATACCCATTAGAGGATATGCCATGTACATAAATTATATTTAGTAGCAAAGCCTAAAGTATATCATATGAGAATGTGCAACTCTAAGTCATGCAGTCAAGTATTAACATCAATGTCATGTATGCAGTTAGTCAAAATATTATAGAAATATAGTGTAGGAACAAGTTTTAATTTTTGGGTATTATATAAATTAAAATATCTATTACCATAGAAAATTATGAGTTGTGGATGCATAAAGAACTATATGATAAATATGCATCCTCTTTACTTGAAACCATAGAATATTATGCCTTTTTAAATTTAACCAACAAAGAATATCATAAATAAATGAAACTACAACACAATTCTTAGTGAGGCTATCACTTATTTATATTGCATAAGAACATTTAAACCTGGACTACCATATTTAGAAAGAGAAAATATTTTGCTAAAAAATATTTCAAATGTTAGAATATTTTCTTCAAAATATCTTGTTAAACTAGAAATATATTTATTAAAATTTGATCAAATTAAAAATAAACTACCTCATAATATTTATTTCCACTCCATATTGACTTTTTTTTTTGGAAAACATCCTAGAAGGGATGCTAGTTTTGGATAAGACCTAAGGAAGCAAGGGTATCTATTCCACCAAAATTGCCCAGGTCTCACACCTGGCCTACCACCTTTGACATACTCAAGGAGCAAACTTGAAACAACAAAAAACAAGAACACACAAACACAAACACAAACACACAAAAATATTAAAAAACAAAAAATAAAAAAAACATGCTCCTTGAGTGTGTCAAAAAGATAAAGCACAACCAAACACACCCACAATAAGATAAATAAAATGCAACATGAAGCACATAGATAAAAAACAAGAACAAAATAACAAAACACAAACATAACAAAAAACAATAGAACGCTACAAAGACACAACCAACAAAAACATGAAAAATAAAAACAACCAAAACCTAAAAAATAGTAAAAAATAAAATAAAATAACACAAAAACACTCACACATCCAAAAAAAACACCAATTAAAACAAACATAAATAAACATAAGCACAAGAACATAAAATACAAAAGAACCACAACAAAAAATACAAAAAAAAAAAAAAAACACAAGAACAACAAAAACCAACACAAAAACAAAACAACACAAAAAAACACACATAAATAGAAAAGAAAAAAGAAAAATAGAACACAAAAAATGACCTTTCTAGACCAAAATAATCTTAAGGCAAGAATAAAAAAAGGAAACAAATGAATGATTAGTTTGAGCTAGGGAATTAAAATACCCTGACCGAACTAAAGAGAAGCAAAAATAAAGCAAGAAGAAACTAGGTACCTTCAGAAGAGGAGCTATCCAAATAAATGATAGAAATAAGAGCTTCCATTTTTGTGAAGCCCACCATCTAGGAGGGTGGTCGTAGCAAGTAAGATCACCTTTGTATAAAGACCAATTAGCTAAAGAATCGGTACAAAAATGTGATCCCTGACCATATGATTGTAATCAACTTTCAAAAATCCCATTTGGATTAACTGAATCTTCTCAATAATTATTTGTATTCTCCAATCAATCTTATGATTATTAGAAGGAGTCTTCAAAAAATTAATCATGAGTTGATATTCAGATTCAACTAGTATCTTTTACCATCCAACATTTGTAGCCTCTTGAAGGCCTCTAAGGATACCATACCCCTTAGCAAGATTTTTGGATAGAATACCCAAATTCTTAGCAAAAGTAAAAACCAGGGAGCCATCTGAAAGTCTACCAATTCCTCTTGCATTAGCTTTTCTAGGGTTCCCTCTAAAGGCTTCATCAGTATTGATTTTTACAAAATCCTTAGGAGGTGGTTGCCAATTCCTTGTTCTATCCATCTTGCAATTACTCACATTCCTTTTAAGTTGGTTTCTCTTAAAATAGTTAATCTTCAATCTTTGCATCACTTGATACCATCTTTGGTGGGAGTTTTGGGGGTGATTAAGAAGCTAATGTATGGATTCAAATAAGTTGGCAATGATATTTTTCCATATATAGTGAATATCCTTCCTTTCTTGATTAAAAATTTTATTGTTCCTTTCATTACATATATTCCAAAGAAGAATGGTAGAACCCATCCAAACTAACTGCCTAATAAAATGATCAACACCCTCTTGATTAGGCCAATCCCTTCCAAGTTTTTCAAAAGTAAACAAATTAGACCATTGTAAGCCAAGTTAAGTGGCCATTCTCCTCCAAAGCTCAGAGGCTAAAGTACACTCAATAAAAATATGGCTGAGATTTTCCACATGCTCTTCACACATTTCACATCTAGAAGGGCCATGAAAACCATGCTTCATAATATTCTCCCCAGTAAGCACCTTGTGATGCGATAAAGTCCAATTAAAGAACCTCACCTTAGGCCAGAGCTTTTGATCCCACAACTAAGAAAATATGTTAGATTATCGGCTAGGATTATTATGGCATAAGGTCAAATAACCTTGAGCCACTGAATACTCACTCTTAGTATTTTTGTTCCATCCAAAACAATATTTATCATGGGACCAAGAGAGAGATCTCATATGAAGGATGCACTAGATATCTTGTCTTTGCATTTTTGGGATTTGAATAGGCCAGTCCTCAATAGGGATCCAATATCTACCAACCTTTGAATTACTAGTATGGTACCAACAATAATTAGCCACCTTTATCTAGTTAGCTTGGTGAAGCTCCTCCATCCAAGGCCTCCAATTGGGAAACAAAGTTATCAAAGGCTTGTGACCATCCTAAGAATTTGTCCAAAAATTTTCCTGTTGGCCATTATGACTGATCCAAAATAATTTTTTCTTTATCAAATCCTCATTAGTCTTAAGAACTACTAAAATAGGAGAAAATTTGAAAGGCAATTAATAACGAACAAGGTCTTCAAGACTTTTGTTCTCAGCATATTTAGCATGGAGATTCTTGTCCCAAAGAACATTGGGGTTACACAAAATCCTCCAATATAATTTAGCATATAAATCTTTGTTGTTATTAATAGTATACCAAAATCCTAACCCCCCTTCATTCATAGTAAGACATAAAGTGTCCCATTTTGCAAAGGCCCATTTTCATTTCTCCTTATACCAAGCTAGAGGAACCGATGACTGATTTGATCTAGTTCTTGAAGAACAATATTTAGGATATTCAATAGAGTAGAAACATAAATAGGAATATCCTGAAGGACTGATTTTACCAAGGTGATTCTACCCTAGAAGAAAGCCACCTATTGGTCCACTTTCCAATTTTCTTCTTGACTTTGTCCAACAACCAATTCCAATATTTTTTTCTATCTTTGAATATTGATGGGAATACCTAAATAAGTGATTTAAAGGGAGGTCTTATTATATCTTAATTTATCAAAGACCATAGATTCCTGTCTGACAAAGCAGTGAAAGAAATGACTTTAGATTTATCTTCATTGATCAATTGCTAGGTAGCCTTATAAAAATAAATAATGATTTACTTAATAGTAGAAGCTTCCTTAATTATAGTTTTACCTATAATATTATAGTCATCAACAAGTTGAATATGAGAGAGAGGTATAGCTCCATGAGCAATGCTAACTCACTCAAGGGTTTTGTCTTCTCTCTTTTTGGTTATAGAACTACCTAAGCATTCAACAGTAATGACGAATAAATAAGGGGATAGGGGGTAACCTTACCTAATACCTCTGGAATCTAGGAACAAATGAGAAGGCCTACCATTGATAAGAACTAAGTAGGAAACTGAATATATACATTCCATAATCCAATCCATCCAATCCTAAGAGAAACCAAATTGTCTCAAAACTTTGACAAGGAAGTGCCAGTCCACTCTATCATAAGCTTTGTATAAGTCTAACCGAATGCACATGGAAGGAGATTCTTTGCATATCCATGGAATGGATGTCTTCCTGAGTAATAACTATCTCATAAACTATTTTATGCCCTTACACATAACCCCCTTGTTCAGTGGAAATAATATTATGCAAAATAGGCTTCAAACTTTCTGCCATGATCTTTATAATTATTTTGAGAAGAAAATTACATAAAGAAATATGTCTAAAAGCTGAGATATGTTTACCCTCTTGAGCTTTTGGAACAAGAGTAATATAAGCTTTATTGATAACCTTCAAAATTTATTTTGCTTCTTCCACCACCTCTAATAAGTTAGCATGAAGGATATCCAAAAATTCTTGGTAGAACTCAATGGGAAAACCATCATGACCTAGGGTTTTCCATTTTTGAATTTTAAAAACTATCTGTTGAAGCTCATTGATAGTAATAGGAGCAGTTAAAATAGATTTCTCCTCAAAAGTAATAAGATAAGGTGTTTATTGAAGAACATTTTATGAGAAGTCGATTCAAGAGGAGCAACAGTAAAAATATTGGAAAAGTAATTAACAATAATAGAGTTCATGCCATCCCAAGTGTAGATAACATTTCCAAAATCTGATTTCAGAGAGGAAATAAATTTGTGAGATATTAGAGCTAGAAGATATTTGTGGAAGAAATTTGTGTTTCAATCACCTTCTTTGAGCCATTGAATTCTAGATTTTTACTTCCATAAGAGTTATTCTCTTTTTTCCCATTCCTCTAACTGAGCTATGATTTTAATTTCATCTGCACTTGTACTCTCTGTGAGTCCATCTAAACAGATTTTATTATTCAAAATTTTAAGCTAAGAAATAACTTCATGTTTTTTTATGAACACCCCTAAAATCCTTTCAGTTCTAATTCTTGATTTTAGATTTAATGTATTGCAATATTTTTGCAAAACAAAACATCTTAGTCCTAAACCTAGGTTTACCTTCCTTCCACCATTTTTGCACTCAAGGTTTAAAGGAACTGTCTCTAAGATACATTAACTAAAATTGAAAAGGAGAGAAACTCACATTGGTTTTCCACGTTTCCACCATGACATGCCAGTGATCTGAACTAGCATTGTTAAGAGTATCCACTTTAGGAATGTGATCATGGATTAAGGAATTGTCAGAGAGCAAGAACCTATACAATATCTCAATTATACAAACTAAACCTTACCTTCTATTAGACCAAGTCGTAAGGCCATTATCTGGTTGGATGTCCACAAGATGGAGGTTTGTAAAATATTCACTCATGAGGTCAGTGCTCTCATCCAAATTTCTATTTCCCCAATTTTCTTATCTAGAGAGAGGATGGTATTGAAATATCCTCCAATAAAGATCCAAGATTCAGGAAAATGAGAGATAATATAAGTATTATTCTTCCACTGTATTCTTTTTTCCTTCAAATTAGTCGAAGCATAAATAGTAATGTAGAGCATAATTTGGTTGGAATATCTACTTTGAATAACTATAGCCAAAAGATCCCAACTACAAACCATATGGTGAATAACTACCTCTTTTGGGTCCCAAAGGTAAGCAATGCCACCAGAAGTCCCCTAGGAACTAAGGGAAACCACTTTTCCTGTTGGCCAAATTTTACTAGCAATTGATTCCATATCCTTTCGTTTCTTGAAGGAAAACAAGATGTGGATGATTTATCTGAATCATTCTTCTAATTTAATTTTGTTTTGAAAGATTCCCTTTGAGTCCTATAATATTCCAAGTGATGATCTTCATTAATACCAGGGTTAAAAAATTTGGTAAGGGCATTAATATTACCTTCTTCTACAAGTTTTTCGTCTTTTTTAACTATATGATATGGATTAGACTTGCGACCTGCTTTTTGATTAGAATCCATCTTCAGTTTTTTTTATGTGTTTCTTGAAATACTCCAATTAAATTTCACATGGCTTCTAGCCTTGAAGAATACTTGTACATAGTCAAAATGTTACCAGAAGGTTCAATAAGGTTCAATAGAGTCTATATCGGGACATGTATTATTTGAAGTTTTAACATTTAAAAGATTGTTTTTCTTGTGAATATTTTCTCCCTTTTTTTGTTGAAATTCTTTGATTTTTTGGTTTATCTCTGAGTTCTTCCCTTTATATTTAAATTGTGTTTCTAAGATTTATGTTTCCATTATTTTCTCTTCCTCACTTGGGACCTCATTTATGGAAATAATTTCAAACATATTAGCAGATAACTTTGATTGTGTTAGAATAAGTAATTATTCTCTTAAGTTCTACTAGGATAGACTTACTTGAGTTTCCACTCCTTCATGAGTCAGGTGAACTCTCGGTTATAGTCTACATCAGATTTGATGAGTTGTTGTAATCCAACGACTCTCAATGATCAACTTTGTTATTTATACAAAGTTGATCCATGGAATAATCAATCAGTTCTATTTTGTTTCTTCAAATCTTGTAATGCTTTGTAGTTCTACTCTTGGGAAATTCTAACATGGTACCAGAGCAGGATAGATTCTGCTAGGCATTCTCTCTTGAAGGCAGCCTCTCGAACTGGTTCTTACTCTCTTATCTTTTTTTTTTTTTTAAAGAAAGAGGTTTTATATCTATTGTAGATTGTTTTTTTATATCTGCAATTTTTTTTGAGGAATTTGCTTATGGTAATATCTAGATAAATATTGTTTTACCTTGTTATGCAAATACTCTCCTCATTTTTTTCTACAATTTTATGTGTCCTCCTCGTATGCCTATGTTTTAAATTTTTTCTCCATCTCAAACGCAGCTCGCTTCGGCTCCATTTAGCCATCACTACGTATCACTCAAAAGTGGAGACTAAATATTCATAGGCATTAATATTTTGGTGGGCAATATAATTTTTTTAATTGAAGTTTGGATTTCATTATATCTTCATGATATCTTTAATTAGAGGAAGCAGCGCTCCTCGCATCAAAATAGAATGGAATTTTGGTCTAACTTTGAATAGACCAAAGTCCATTTATTTTTTTAGAAACGTGGCTTTTGGCCACCGCTTATATTGGCGTGCATAGAGACTACGTCTCATAAAATGGGTATTTTCCTAATTAAATATCAATCGTTCAAAGATCTTGTGATTTCCAAATCTTCATTCAACTCAAACTTCTTCCATTTTTTTGTCCTTCGGTGCTCAGGAAGAACTTCAATTTTTTTGTTATATAATCATCTTAACAATGTTTGAATAATATTATTCTCTTGTTTTGAATAGTGTTTCTTCATTTAAGCATTATACTGATGATTTTTTAGTGGTGCCTATCATCTTCTATCCTTTGAGGATCTCTACAAGTGCGTCATAGATGGATATTCAACAGAACTCGTTTTGTGCTTTGTGTTGTATTTTTTTTTATGCCTAACATCTTCTATTTTTAAGGAATATCTCTATGTGTGTGGCATCATTGCCTTCCTCTCATATTCTGGGAAGCCTCTCTTCTCACCGCCTTCTCTACTACTTGGGTGCCTTCCCTGTTTCGCATAACACAAGAGACTTCCTTTACATCTTTTTTGACTCTTATCTTCTCCCCTTCTCTCTACTACGATGCCTTCCCTACGTATCACAATCGCAACAAGAGGTGGTATTCAATTATTTAATTTTTTATAAAGTTCACTTCCTTTATTAACCTTTCAGGTGCAGTGATAAGAAGCAAACCTTTAAAAGTTCATATTTTTGAAGCTCCAATCCAGCTTATCATGGATGTCGACCCTTTAGGTATCATTATAATATTTTATGTTTCTACCCTACTCAACTCTCAGTGCAACGAATCGTAGCCTTTCAAAGCTCCTTCCTCACTACCCATTGGCATCACTTGTTCATTGACAGACGCAGCATCAATATTTCTTCACTACCTCTTGTCCTCTATCTGACATCAATTAAATTTTAGCTCAGATCTACTAAGTTTTTTAAGATAAAAATATACATCTGATCTCTATTTAAATTTGTAGCCTTCAAAAGTTTCTATCCTTTTCTTTTCGACCTCTCCTTGGCCATAAGATATAAAGGACAGTTGTAATCTCTATAATATAATTTTTTGGGGGTTTTATAGGTGCCTTTTTGCACCTATCATAGCATCGAGGGGGTTGTTATTGCATCAATTTTTACCTCTTTTATTTTTGCCTCATTACCTTTGTTATAAGTCATTTGTTTATAAATCTTGGTAATGAAATATAAGTGAGGATAATTGATTTCAAATTACATTCCTTAATACATTAAAGATCTTAAATAAAAATATTTTATTCTTTCTTTAATTCCTTCTTAAAGCAAATCTCTATATTAAACAACTTACTTTGTTCTAATTAATTTTCTTTCCAAAGTTCTTTAATATTATATAGAGATTTTTTTAGTGGATGAAAGTGAGGATATATCATTAATATATATTATTTCATTATTTCCTTTCTTGCAATAGGTCTCTATATTAATGAACTTATTTTGATTAATTTTTTACAAAGAGTTTCTTAATTTATATAAAAAAAAATTGATAAAGGAATTTAAGTGAGGATATCTCTTTAATTAACCCTTGTTAATCTATTTTATTCTCAATTCATTATTCCTTTCTTAAAAATTTCTAAAGAGCAAATATATTAAATCAACTATGCACCTATATTGGAAATTCTAAATAACTTATAGTTTCCCTCACGTAAGGGTGGGTTATTAAGATAACCAATATAGGAGTCTGGATGATTAAAAGCCTATGTTCCAAGTATCAAATCTACTCAATACTTATAGTTTCCCTCTCGTAAGGGTGGGTATTTGAGGAGAAAATATATATAGGCCTAGCATATTTGTTCTCATTAGCCTAAGATTAATATCAAATCTCCTCAAAATTACTTATAGTTTCCCTCTCGTTAGGGTGGGTATTTTGAGATATTTGGTGTTTCTTAAAGGCTTATGTTCACTAATATCCATTGCATTCTCTAAATTAAAGTTAAAGGGGGAAGTTTGGGTTCACTTCAATTTTATTTGGCAAAATGAATTCAATGAATACAATTGATCCTCTCACTCCTCATAACTACCATACATGGAAACCCAAAATATTAAATCTCATTTCTCAAAAAGGGCTCACACACCTATTAGAAGAAAAGCAACCTGAGTTTGAAAAAGAATATGAAAAATTTATTCATAAAGGGAAGATGTATGAAACAATGGGTATTATAAGCTCTAATGTAAATGAAAGCTTATGGTTTCACATTACAGATTGTAAAACTCCTTATGAAAGTTGGGAGAAACTAAAGAACTTGTTTGGGAAAGTAGATCAAATAAGATCAATGCAGCTAGAAGCAGAATTAACAACATTATCTCCTGAAGACTTCAACAATATTGTTGACTTTCTCACCAAATTCAAAGAAGTCCTCACTCAATACAAAGGTAGTGGGAAGAATAAAACTGAAGAAGAATGCATTTATCTAATTCTTTCTAAACTAAATGGTGTATTTCAAATCTTTGCAACCACCTTTCTATCTACAAAATATGCTCTTGGTGCAACTTTTAAAATGCCCTCCTTAGAAGAATTTTGTGATAGACTAACTAGGGAAGAAACAAAACTTGCAAAATATGAGATCTCTTCCTCTTCCTCAAAAGCCTTAGTAGCCTCCACCTCTACTAAAGAAAAATTCAAAAAGAAAGAAAGGAATCCCATAACTTGTACTCACTACAAAAAGAATGGTCATTCTGCAAACAAATGCTGGAAAATATTACAACAACTAGAGGCAGCTATGAAGGATCAAAATATAGAAAATAAAAAGTAGATAGGAAAAGCCCTAAATGTTCAAGGGAAGACCACCAATACTTCATCTAATTACTGGGTCCTAGATTCTGGAGCAACTCATCACATGACTGCTTCAGATGAGTCATTCTCTTCTATCTCCTCAAGTTCAACATGTAGCATAGAAGTTGGTGACTCTTCCTTTATCCCAGTCAAAGGAAAGGGTGACATATCCATTGATGGTGGCTCTATCAATAATGTTCTCTATGTTCCAAACATTGCAACAAATCTCCTCTCCATCTATCATATTTGTACTTCTGGAAAGGGGAAAATTGTTCTCTTCTCTCCAATAGGAGTTGAGATAAGAGACTTTCAAGACCCCCACTCTCTTATAGCCAAAGGAGATATTGATCACAACACTCACCTATTTCACTTCAAAGGATTCAAAAATCTAGAAGGGGCCTCCTATTTTGTGGCTCATGGAGATCTTGAAAGAAAAATTTGGCATGAAAGGTTTGGTCATCTCAGTTATAACTACCTAAAGGAATTGAACACCCATGAAATGGTAACAGGTTTACCTCAAGTCTCTTCTATTGATGGAGTATGTCCTGGATGTGCTCTTGGAAAGCAACATCAAGATCCTTTCCACCCAAGTGGTTCTCTAAAAGCCTCATCCCCTCTAGAGTTAATCCATAGTGACTTGATGTTTTTCCCAGAGCCTTATTTCAAAGGAGAAAAATATGCTCTAACCTTCATTGATGAATTTTCCAGAAGAACTTGGGTCTACTTCCTAAAATACAAAAGTGATGTTCTATCCCACTTCAAAATCTTCAAAGCCTTAGTTGAAAATCAGGCCTCTTGCAACATCAAGAAAATTTGCACAGATAATGGGGGGAATACTACAGTAATGAGTTCTCAATATTTCTATCAAGTCATGGCATCATTCATCAACATTATATCTCCCATAATCCATAGCAAAATGGCATTGCAGAGAGGAAAAACTGAACATTGAAGGAAATGGCAAACTGTATGCTCCATTCAAGAGATCTTCCAAAAGTTTTTTGGGCAGAAGCTATTAACTATGCAAACTATATTCAAAACCGCACACCTCATAAAGCTCTTGACCATTTAACTCCTGAAGAAGCATGGACTAGCTCAAAACTGGATGTCTCCTTCTTCAATATTTTTGGGTGTACTACTTGGGCGCACATCCCAAAGAAGAAAAGGAAGGCTCTAGATAAGAAAAGCAAAAATCTCATATTTGTTGGTTATTGTGAGGAAATGAAAGCATACAGGCTCCTTGATCCCACAACTCATGAGGTATTTTTTCATAGGAATGTCCAATTTGATGAAACATTCCCTCAGAAATATCCTCAACCATCCTCTTCCTCTATTGAGCCTTCTCCTATAGTAGAACCTCAATATAATGAAGAACCAACTTTAGAGATTAATTTAGAGATTGATGATCAAGATGAGGAACCTATAACTCCAACTCAAAGTCTTTCCACTCCTTCTACTCCTTCCACTATGCCAAAATGGGCCCGCACCATTGTTAAAGAAGCTACTCCTTACATCCAAAATCTTCCATCATCCAGATTAACCAACTCCATAGGCATTGGTCTTGTCTGTCAGTCTATTTCCTCTGATCCTCAATCCTTCAAAGAAGCAACTGGTATTAAATAATGGGATGATGCCATGGAAAATGAATTCTCTTCCTTAATAAAAAATGAAACTTGGGATTTAGTTCCCCTACCTAAAGGAAGGAAATTAGTTCATTGTAAATGGATTTACAGAACAAAATATGGGCCTAATGGAGAAATTGACAAACACAAAGCTCGCCTAGTAGCCAAAGGTTTCTCTCAAATTGAAGGAATTGATTATGTTGAAACCTTTGCACCAGTTGCCAAAATGGATTCTGTTAGACTGGTTCTTGCTCTGGTTGCTTCCCAAAAGTGGCATATCTTTCAAATGGATGTAAAAAGTGCTTTCTTACATGGGGACTTAAAGGAAGAGATATTCATGGAACAACCTGTTGGTTTCACTCAAGACTCCTCTCTTGTTTGTAGGCTAAAGAAGTCTCTCTATGGCCTCAAACAAGCTCCTAGAGCTTGGTATGAAAAAATGGACTCCTTCCTTCTTTCCTCAGGTTTTTCTCATTGTGAGTCTGATAACACAGTCTACATTTGGAGAGATGAAGGAAAAATCACCATACTTGTTCTATATGTTGATGATCTACTACTCACTGGTAGTGACTTCGCTCACATTCAGACTATAAAAGACTCCCTCTCTAAAAAATTTGATATGGTTGATCTGGGTCTAGCTCATTACTTTCTTGGGATCCAAATAAATCAAACAGATGCAGGAATTTCATTGTGTCAATAAAAATACACTCTAGATCTTCTTCAAAGGTTTAAAATGATAGATTGTAAACCTTCTCCTACACCTTTTCAGTCTGGAGTCAATCTAAGTACTTCCTGCACATCCCCTCTATGTGATGCAACTCTATACCATCAGCTTGTAGGGAGTCTATTATACCTTACTCATACTCATCCAAATATCTCATATGTTGTTGGCTTAATATCTAGATTCTCACATCAACCTCATTTTAGTCACTAGCAAGCAACAAAAATAATCCTCCGCTACTTGCAAGGAACTACTCACTTTGGGCTCTTATATGAGGGAAAATCCATGGATATCATTGGCTACATGGATTCAGATTGGGCAGGTTCAGTAGAAGATAAATGTTCAACTTCTAGCTATGTATTTTGTCTTGGTTCTTCACCAATTGCTTGGTTATGCAAAAAAACAAGCAGTGGCCTTATCATCTACAGAGGTAGAATACAGGGCAACAATTTTAGCAAGTCAGGAAGCTCTTTGGCTTCATCAGATTCTAAGAGAATTTGGTTTTTCCCATGACAAACCTATTACTCTTTGGTGTGACAATCAGAGCACAATTCATATTGCATGCAATCCAATTGAGCATCAATGCACCAAGCACATTGAGATACACATGCACTTCATTCGACAACATATTCAGAATGGGGACATATACTTGGACTATATTCCAACTAAAAATCAAGTTGCAGACATCTTCACCAAGTCATTTCCTTCTCCACATTACATACAGTTGTGAGAGAAACTTGGAGTATTACAACTACATTGAAACAGAGGTATTTTCACCTCTCCTTTTATTATTGTATTCTTTGGAGGATGGTTTTTTCCCATGTGTTTTTTTATCATCTCTCCCTTACATATTATACATGAGTACCTCATCAGGCCATGTTGTTGGGACTCATTTTTTTTGTTATTAAGGACAATCTTCGCCATCCAAAGACATGCCTCTTTATTTCATAGCAGATGGTTTTTCCCATGTGGTTTTTTCACCATATCTCATATATATTGTAAATGAGTACCTCATCAGGCCATGTTGTCGGGACTCACCTTTTTTTGTATTAAGAGGACAATATTCGCAAACCGAAGACATGCCTCTTCCTTTTTTCTTTTTTGATAGATGGTTTTTCCCATGGGGTTTTTACCATCTCTTCAGAAAAGAAACCATTGTACATGAGTACCTCATCAGGCTCTATTTTCGGGACTCATTTGCACAATACACCCCTAGTATCACTTAAGGGGGGTGTTAGAATAAGTAATTATTCTCTTAAGTTCTACTAGGATAGACTTACTTGAGTTTCCACTCCTTCATGAGTCAGGTGAACTCTCAGTTATAGTCTACATCAGATTTGATGAGTTGTTGTAATCCAACGGCTCTCAATGATCAACTTTGTTATTTATACAAAGTTGATCCATGGAATAATCAATCAGTTCTATTTTGTTTCTTCAAATCTTGTAATGCTTTGTAGTTCTACTCTTGGGAAATTCTAACAGATTGATCCTTCATAACTAGTTTTTTCTTAGTGTTCTTCTTCTTAGGTATTTGGAAACCTGCTGAATTTATATCTTGTTTCTTTTGATATGGAAATTTATTTGGGTAAACACTATCCAAATGACCATATTCATAGCAAATTCTACAACAAAAATAAATGTTCTCATAGTCCACTACTTGCTCCCAAGTGTCCTCCCCAAATTGTAAAGTAATATTTTTAGGTAAGGGTTTTTCAAAATCCATTAAAACACAAATTCGAGCATAAATAATATGTTTAAATTTTTAAGTACAATCAATAGTCATCATGAATGTTCCTAAAAGGTCTCCAATTGAAGAAAAAATAGTCAGATTCCATAATTCAATTTGGAGGCCAAAGAGTCTAACACACACAGAACCTATAGAAGGCATCTCTTCTTTGGCTTTAAATTTAGTATACCAAGGCTTCATGAAAAGCCCTGCCCTTCCAAAGAACCAAGGACCCCCTTGAAAATTTTTCTCTGTATCTTCATTATTAGCAAATAAAAAAAGAAAATGTCCATTTTGATAAATAGATATATGTAACTCACCTTTAGTTTTTCAGGTTTTTGCAGCCCAGACTTTGAAAGTAGATAGGCTCGGACGAAAAACCACAAAACAACAAATTAGTCCTTTTTTCTAGATCTTCAATGCGGGTATGAATATTGCCCATATAAAGCTTAAAAATAGGATTTCCATCAGTTTCTTTTAGACATCCTGACTTGTTTTCCTGGGATCAATCTTAGGCATTCTTAGAGGTTTACGAGAAGCCCTAAGGTTAATATTAGCATTAGGTTGAGGCTATTCACAATGGAGCGCATCCCTAAAATTTATTTTTGGAGCTAATTATTTGAAATTCTTACATTTGATAAGGGTTTTCATAGTAGATTTATTTTATGGGTGCACCTTAGAACCAAATTCACTTGATATCTAAGCCATTTTTTGATTAGCTGCTTGAAACTTGTTTCATGATGTCTTTAATCCATGCCATAGATGTCGTGGAAAGGTATGATTTTCACTTTTAGTTTGTGTAGCAAATTGGAAGTCATTGTCACTCAAATTCATAGCATGAATATCTATTAAAAGATATATTTCTAACCCATATTTGATCTCCTACAATATTTCCTACTAAAATCTTGAGTAAAATCCACAAAAAATTGGCCGCTAGGGCCCGAAGACCTCAAAAACCAACCTCTGGTGCTGCTTGCACTTAACCCATATGAAACCCTCTCACAGTCACTTGCCAAAAATTGTGTTCACACATAGGGATGTGCTAGGATCTATGTTGCTCCAAATGATCTGAAAATTGGTGGAGAAATTCTAGGGTTTGTCAGACATCTACCCTCAAAATGTTTAACTCCATATTGACTTAACCACAACATTATGGGTCATAAATTATCATCCAAAAAAGTAAATAGCATAGATTATTATTAGATAGGTTAATTTAAAACCATTTATAAATTTACTATGAATTCATATACTAATATTAACATCAACTCATTTATTCAAGTATAAAATAGTCCATTAAAATTGAGGGTATTTAATCATATGATTTTGAAATATCCATGGTAACACAAGTCCACAAACACATAGCTTGCTTTCTCTTCAATAATAAGTATCTCTTGCATGAAGTCTCTTAGTTTTATTAGTATTTCTCAAAACCTACACTTCCATAGGTTAGTATGGAAGTCCAAAATGTGTGGTGCATCACTTATATATAACTTTTAAACTAAAAAATATGTTGAGAAAAAATATTTCATAAGGAAAGTAAAAAATAACATGAACTCAATTTGCACTTCCTTTTTATCCCTCTTTTAACCTATAAACAATTGGCTAGTACCCATTGAATTTATATATTAACTCTATGGTTTATGCTCAATTATATCATCATTAGAATCATTTTGGTGACTCATCTACTTCCTAGATCAATATTCTCATATACCTATTCCTCCTTTTGTTCATGATTAGAAAAATAATTACTTCCTACATGTAGGGCATCCTTATTCCAAATTAGAGATTCTCTAAAATATTTTTTTTCCTTTCTACTCATGTTCATTTTATTAGAATGATTAACTCTATGAATTTCTTCTAATATCTAGAGCAATAAGCTTCAAGGTGAGAATATTTCACCCTTACACTTGCTTAAAATAGTACAGTTGATGGATGATTTTGGGAACTTAGTTTTTGCTATGAAAATCCTTATTACATATTGATTTTGAAAATTATTGCTATTTTCAAGTTATAGTTCCAAGCTATTTTCATTTTCTATAGTTTTAATGATGATTCATAGAGAATACAAGATAATTTTTCCATATCCTACCTACCAAAGTTGTTGCTAGAGATGCATTACTTTTAACATTAATTAAAATGATATGTATGTAAATATACTTTGAGTTTAACAAGCTTTTAAAATCCATTTTGTATTACCAAATTTTTATTTCATTATGAATTTAATACAATGTAATTTTGAAAATTATAATAGTTTCAATATTATTTTATAATTACATGCATTCATAACTAAAAATAAAAATGGTTTAAATTAAAATTAACAATACATTCATGTATAACATTTTGTATTCATAAAAATTTATGAAGACTAAAATAATATTCAAAATATAATATTTTATTCTACATAAATTTGTGTATTCATACACAATATTTTCTTCTCTATACCTTATACTATTAGAAAATCACCTCTCTACTCATAGGATAAATTCCAAAGGATCACACAATAATATTTACAATAATGCCCACATAAAATACTAAAAATATTATTGATAAAAAACTACAATAGCATGCATAAATGCATTGCTAGTTTATTACACAATATAGAGCTTTATCTTCAATATATAGTTACATGTGACTCTTCATATGCATATCTCTTGACTTTCCCTCTTCTCTCACATAGTACACAATGATAAAGAATCTCATAATTATATAACTCTAACATGTAACAAATATTCACTTACTCACATGAAACCTTACACTCATAAGTCACACTTGCACACGTCACACTGAAACACACTTTGCAACTTGACACATACTATTGACCTAAATAACTAGATAATATAATATCTCCAACAATATATTGATAAATATCTCTAATATTTATAGTTTTATGGGATCTATTAAAACTTTTGTTATTGCATATTTTATCCCATAAGAATCAGTGAAACCATCATTATCCTTATAAAGGAAGAACAAACCTCTTCCAATATTGAAATAAAAAGATTTACAAGAAGTTGGAATATGACATGATTTTAGAAATTCCCAATTTAATTCTTCTGCATAGCCATCAATAAGACTATTAACGTAACTGAAGGCATCTTCCATTGATATTTTAGGATTGTCTTTCATATAACAATCTATAGTTGAAGCTATTTGTCCATGCATTTTCTCATCCTATAGATAAAAAAATATGTTAGCATTGTTATATTGAATTCAAATGATATGATAAATAAAAAATATATATTTAAACATTAAGAAGTGTTGGACCTAATTTTAATTACCTGAAAATCATTTACATCATCGAGTAATCGACCAATCAATGCTGTAATATATTGGAACCTTGATGTTGGAAAATCAAGTTGCTCCAAAATCTTAGCAGAAAGATAAGTATCCATTAAAACTAATGGAAATATCATTACAACTCGCATTCCCGCACTTATCTCAGCATTCTTCATGTATTCAAGAAATGTTGGTGTGTACTTGAAAGCAATCCATTCAGCTTCTTTTAAGTAAGACAAAAGGTATGTTTTCCACTGAAAAGTAAAACATGATGTAAGAATCAAATATAATTATTATAGTATTGATATAAGTAAAAATTTAGATAAAAAATTAAACTTATAAATATGTTATAAATATTCTATATAAATACTTTTGGAAATAAAAATATATTAAAACATAAATTTTATTAAAATATAGAATACATTTTAAAATAAAAAAAATTTCAAACAATATTATATATTTATGTATATCCTTCATTATTTTTTTTTGTATTCCTAATGGTTAATTTTTTAAAAGTATTTCACATTATTTTCATACATATAATAAGGGACCCACCTATTATATTGTCAATAATCTTAAGATAGAGGTAAGATACATTTTTGATAAATAAGTTATTGTCTTTAAGATGGATTCCAAGTTGTTTGATCTCAATCATATGCATAAAATCTTATGCAATATAGGTTTTGGTTTTATTTTTATTCATCCAATATGGACCAAATGTATAAGTTTTACATTTATTTTCATGGTGGAATGGGTAGCCACCACCATGATTGGGATGCATATTTTACCTCTATGGCTGTAATGGTATTCCATGTTATTTACCTCGAAAGACATCACATAATACTCCATGTAGTCTTCCCCTATAACCACCACACCACATTCATTTAAAGCCTTTTATATCATTGAAAGCATAAGATAAGCATTCAATCAAATAAGGCCCAAGATTTGAACCTTGGACGTCTGTCTCCCTTATGGGGTTTTACTGCACCAATTGATCTACACCTTGAACCTAACCAAATGTATAAGATTATCCATCATAATTTATTCTTTAATAACACTTAGCTCTTCATCTAATTACATCTAGACTCCACCATCCTCCTAAGCTATAATGTTTCTAAGAACCCTAATAGATGCCTTCTACCTATTCCATTTATATCTCATTCAATGTTTAAGGTTTGATCGAGTCTAAAACATGCCCCTTATGTGTTTGTTCATGATAAATTACCTTGTGGTCGTAAATCATGAATAGTCAATTTTATCAATACAGTGAGACCTCTTCTGATTGAGAAGAGATTATGAGAACTCTTTTTATTATTGAATGCTGCGAACAATTAGACTTGGTGTATGTGTAAGATGCTCGACCCTGACTAGGCATCGATCTATAAATAATAATTATTTAATTTAATATATATATATATAAATAAATAAATAAATAAAAGAAGGTGCTTACAGAGTCTCGCAAATGCTCGTGCACGTGAGGACCGTGTTTCTTCTCGGCTTCCCTTGCAATCTTCTCGTACACTCCACGTGCAAATTTCCAGATAATTTTCATGTAATCCGGCAGGTTTTCCGTCAATGACATATCCCATCTGAAATTAAATTATAAGCATCAGCTACATAGAATTTTTATCATGAATTCAAACTAGATGCGTAGAAATTTATGGAATATGAATCAATTACTTTGTTAATGCCTAGTGAGCCCTTTAAGTTCTTCAAATGTTCCATAACTGTCATAAGTGTCATCCATCAGAGATAAAACAGTCACCCATTCCGCAAAAGCGATTCTCCTTTCACGGAATTCGGGCTCAAACATTGCACACAACCCCCAAAAATAGAACTCAACATGACGATGGCGTACAAAATCCAGCTGAATCGCCTCCGAATCTTTCCACCATCTACAGTACGAGACATCAAAACCAAATCCATGAAAATTGGCAGTGAAAATTTCTTCTGATAAGAATTTCACCTTCAGTTTGGTTGCTCACCTGGACACTACTTTTAACTCGTTCTGGTGTTGAGACTGCAAAATGTTGAAGTCCAGTATTGCAAGTTCTATAAGCTTGTCACATATGCTGCACAAGATAACACCTTTAATTTCAAAGGTTTGAAAAAGGGGAGAAAATAAATTGTAAATTTTTTTCTTTTATTTATTTATTTATGGTTTCACTTCAGACTTACCTGTGGACATTCTTGATCTGAGGCCAAGTATTGCTGTGTTGCCTAATTATTTCAATATAGTTTCTGGTCTCCCATCGGGGAAGGCTGCATCTCCATGGATATTTTAAAACGTATTCCACCTGCATCAAGTTGTTGTTTTAGTGCTTACATCAACAACAAATTAAAAAATAAAAAATAGACGATTCGGGGAAAATAAAAATAAAAATACTCGCCTCCATTACAAGCTCATTGATCTCGAGATTCGGCTTCTGGAGAGACTGTTGCAGATATGAGGACGTAAAGATTTTAGCCTCTTTCATAATCTTCTCTCCG